>PVJX010050900.1:0-10504 GCA_004027295.1 Dolichotis patagonum | reverse complement strand
ATTCTTTGTTATTTTTAAAAGATCTTGTCTTTTCTGCTCACTGGCTGCAATCTTATCTTTTAGGTCTGAAATTCTATCTTCACTTTCATTGAGGTGGTTTTTACAGCTTCAATAGAATTTTTGATTTCCTGTATATCTCTTTGAATCTGCTTTATGCATTCTGTTTGTTTCTTGTATTGTTCATTCAGGGATTCTATCTGTTTGCTTTGTTCCTCTAATTTTTTAGCTGTGTTATCACTAGATGCGTTCACTATTTCTTTCACTATTTTTACAAATTCTTCTTTTACCTGGGCAAGTATTTCTGATTTGAATTTCTCCATAGTTTTCCCTATTTGCATATTTATTTCATTTGATATCATTTCAGACATTTCAGGTGTATGGCTTCTTTTTTCTTCTATGTACACAGCTTCTAAGCTTTCTTGGGGAGGGCTAGAGCTTTGAGCCTGTCTTTTGGTCTTTCCTTTTGTCATTTTTCTATATTTCCTTGCTTTGAGCAGTGTTCCAATGCTTTCTCTGCATGTGGGGCAAATTACCTCCTGCACCCTCAGTTCCTGGAGGGGCAGTGGCTCCCCCACAGGTTCTTGGCTTCCTCACAGGGTCCTAACTCCCCTCTGTGGGCTCCTGGCTCCCTAAGTTGTAAGGAGAATGCTGGGTGTGGTCAACCAGGAGCCTGTGGAATCTCAGGCAGGCCAGGCCACCATACTTTGTCCCAGGTAGGTCTCCAGGAGGTTCCCTGTGAGTGAAGGGTGGGCCTACAGGTCCCAAAGAGTCAGGCCAAAGTGCTGGTTTCTGCAAAGTTCCCGGTCCCAAACAGACCTGGTCAAGATGTCAGTCTCCGCAAAATTCCCAATCCAAACAGCCAAGGCCTCTCTGCGGGTCCAGGAGGTTCCGGTCCCAAAGAGTCAGGCCATGATGCTGGTCTCTGGGAGACTTCCTGGGGGTGAAGGGCGGGGCTACGGGCCCAAACAGACCTGGCCCAGATGCCGGTCTCCGAGAAGTTCCCTGCGGATGAAGGGCGGCCTACCAGTCCCAAACAGCTGGGCCAAGATGTCGGTCTCCGCAGACTTTTAATCCAAACAGCCCAGGCCACTCTGCGGGTCCGGGAGGTTCCGGTCCCAAAGAGTCAGGCCGTGATGCTGGTCTCTGGGAGATTTCCGGGGGGTGAAGGCTAATATTGCTTACTAAATCAGCCTATGCCTTTCACGGGCACATCCTGAAATACTTTTCTGAACCCAAGCCTATTTGAGCCCCACCCTTATCTTCTTGGGGCCTCCTCAGAACCTGCCCAGTGACAGGACCTCTGAGGAAATTAACTGGAAAGGGAGAGAATTGGCAGGGCATCTGCGTGAGTTTTATGGTTTTGGGGTCAAGTGGCTGCATCCAGGTCCAGTGTGACACTGCTCTTGATGTTTTCACAATCAGCACCACCCTCCCACTTCCATGACTAGGTATTCTAGGGAAAATAGGAAAGGCAAAGAACTTTCATAGGCGATGCCTTTCTAGTTAGGGTTATGAGAAGTAGAAAGTATTTTTCCACAGGTCAGGAAGAAAGATGAGCATAGAGATCAGTGGTCCAGAGAAGGGACCATGGTGGTGAGCTGTGGAGGTTCAAGAACATCAGCAAAGAGACAGGATCCATACGCCAAATGGCATACAGGATCTCTGATTTATGTGCAGCACATTCTACCCCTGATTCATCCTACCCCTACTGCCTCAGCTCAGTATGACTCATGTAAATAACGTAAGGGGGAAATCACATGAAGTTTCGGGCATAGAACATATGGAAATTTTTGGAGTTTCCTATAATTATGATACACTCTTACTTGGCGTTCTCTCTTTCTCTTTCTTTCATTCTTGCTTTCTGCCCTTATAGGAATCCAGTCTGATCTCAGTGCAGCCATTTTGAGCTATAAACACCATAGCCTGTTTTCTGTGAATTGTTTCTTGCCATGCTACTAATAAATAAAACCACGAGACTGGTATGCAGAGCTTTATGACTAGACCCCAGCACTGTCAACACCAGCAATACGTCTTGTATCTTTAATATTAGCTTGAAACAAAACAGGAATATTCCAGTTTGGATGGAAACCTCTTTGTCCTGAGCACTTATATGTAAGCTCTCTCCCTCTAACCCAAGCTGTGGGGACTCACCAGTCTTAACAGTGGTTCACAATCATGTTTCCTTTGATAAATTACCAATAAAGATTACATGTATTGTATTGTGTAATACTGGGTTTTTCTGTCTCTTTCCTTGATCTCTCAGCACCTTCTGCCTATAGCAGTTGTTTTTTGTTCATTTGTTTGTTTGTTTACACTAGATTTTCTTGTACATCTTTTGTTTTCTTTCTTTCTCTCTTTTTTCTCCATCTTCTCTTTCTTTTTCTTCTCTTCCCTGCCTTTTCTCTCCATATTCTCTTCTTTTTTTTTTTTGATTTGGTGCTTTTTTTCTCTCAAATCCATTTTATTTTGTGAAGAAAAAGGGAAAAAAAGAAGAAAAAAACTAAAACAAAGTTTCAAAATATGTCAATCAGGGACTAACAACGGTACATATATTGTGCATTGCCATCCCCAAATCATTCACCCAGAGCACAAGACATCTGCATTCAATTGTATGAACAACACCAGCACAAATCTTTCTCTTCAGTGAATTCAGAGAAATCGATAGTATAATTATCTTAACTATTTTTATGTATATAGCATACACGTATACATGTTTTTACTTTAAGCTTCCCACACTAGTGAGGCAATACAATGTTTACATAAGCATGTCTTATTTATTTCACTAGTGAGTATGGTCTCAAGTCTGATCCATTTACCTATAAAAGCCTCCAGGTTCCATCCCACAGTGCAGCCTTGGCACGTCGCTCTGAGCCTAATAGGACCCCGCCCAGAGTCCACTATCAGTGGAGGATGCCCAGGAAGGTCCCTGATGGCCTAGTTGGGCCCCTGCCTAGCGACCCCTGAGTGGCCTAGAGCCACCTGTGCTCCACCTCAGGAGCCGAAAGCACACACAGCAAGTTCCAGCCTATGATGGGGCATCAGAACATTGTTCAGAGCCTAGTAGGGCCCTGCCCAGCATCCCCCGAGTAGCCTGGAGCCACTTTCACTCCGCCTTACAAGCCAAAAGGGTGCACAGCAATCTCCACCCAGCCTTGCAGCCCTAGCACATCACTCAAAGCCTGGTGGGGCCCCATTCAGCATCCCCCATTCCCAGAAGACCCCCAGAAGGTCCCTTCTGGCCTAGTTGGGCCCTGCCCAGGGACTCTGAGTGGCTGGGAGTCATCTGGTAAGGCCTATCTAATGACTTCCACTAAAGTGGGTAATCTCTCTGCAGCAGGAATAGATATTCTCAACCCAAGAAACAATTGAGACCTTGCTTTCAGCTTCCTTAAAGGACTATAGACACATGACAAAATGAAAGGACAAAATGCAATCTCAAACCTCCAGCCCATTCCAAGCAAGCCAGGAGACATGGACATAGAAGGAAATGTAAGCCATATACCTGAAACCCCTGAAATGATAGCAACTGAAGTAAAGAAACAACTCCAGGAAGCTATAAAAGATCTCAACATAATCTCCCAGGTAAAAGAAGAAATGATAAATGTAATGAAAGAAATGCTGAACACATCTAAAGAAGACATAGTTTAAAAAATTACAGAAACACTGAAAAAAGATGGAAACCTTGAATGAACAATATAAGAAACAAACAGAATGCATGAAACAGATTCAAAGATATATCCAGGAAATAAAAAATTCCATCAAAAGTTGGCAAAATTGCCTCAATGAAAGTGAAGATAGACTTTCAGACCTCGAAGACAAGATTGCAGCTAGTGAAGAGGGAAGATATTTTAAAAATAATAAAAAGTTAGGAAATAATAATTCAACCACTGCAAGATGATGCAAAGAAAAACAACATAAGATTGATAGGTATAAATGAAAAAGAAGGTGACAACACAAATGATATCAAGAGTCTGTTTGAAGAAGTAATAGCTGAAAATTTCCCAAACATGAGAATGGGAACTGACATACAGATAAATGAAGCATAGCTATAACCAAAATAAAACTACTCCCACATATATAATAATCAATATCCCAGAAATTCAACATAAGAACAGAATATTAAAAGCTGTTAATGAGAAGAGACACATCACCTATAAAGGAAAACCTATCAGAATCACAGCAGACTTCTCAACACAAACAATGAAGTCAAGAAGAGCATAGAGTGAAGTATTTCAGATCCTAAAGGAAAATGACTTCCAACCCAGATTGATGTACCCTGCAAAACTTCCTTCAAAACTGATGGAGAAATAAGATATTTCCATGACAAAGAACAGCTGAATAACTTCATGACCACTAAACCAATCCTGCAAAGAATACTGAAAGACATTATAGACATAGGAAAAAGGCAAGGCAAACAAACAGAAGGGAAAGGTAAAGAATCAACAGCAGCTAAGTGCCTGCCCGGCAAGCATGAGGTCATGAGTTCAATCCCCAGTACCAAAAAAAAAAAAAAAATCAACATCAGAAAGATAACATGTCAAAAATAAACCAATATATATCAGTTATAACCATTAATGTAAGTGGTATTGATTCATCAATTAAAAGAAACAGACTGTAAGAATGGATCAAGAAACAACATCCAACCATATGCTGGATACAGGAAACCCATCTAACCCAAAAGGTAACTCACAGACTGCAAATCAAAGGATGGAAAGCAATACTTCATGCAACAGAAACAAAAAAAATCAGGGGTAGCTATTCTGTTAGCAGACAATGTGAACTTCAAATCAAGAATGATCCAAAGAGATAAAGATGGTCACTACATACTCGTTAGGGGAAAACTTCAAGAGGAAGAGATAACAATCTTAAATTTGTATGCACCAAATTTGAGAGCACCCAGCTATACAAAATAAATATTAACAGAAATGAAATAACACAATCATAATGCAAGACCTTAACACCCATTGGCACAAAGAGACAGATCAACTAGACAGAAAATCAGCAAAGAAATAACAGAACTGAATCACACCTGTGAACAAAAGGACTTAGGGGATGTGTACAGAGTGTTCCACACAACAACATCAGAATACACATTGTTCTCAGTAGCACATGGGACATTCTCTAAAATAGACCATATACTAGCCCACAGAACATGCTTAAGTAAATGAAAAAAACTGAAATTATTTCATGCATGTTTTTGGATCATAGTGCCATGAGTCTAGAAATTAATGACAAAAGAAACTTCAAAAACTCCACAAACACATGGAAATTAAATAATACACTCCTGAGTAATCAGTGGGTCCCAGAGGAAAATAAAGAAGAAATTAAACAATATCCACAAGCAAATGAAAATGCAAATACAACTTACCAGAACCTGTGAGATCCAATGAAAGCAGTCCTCAGAGGAAAGTTTATTGCAGTGAATTCCCACATCAGGAAAACAGAACAAACACAAATAAACAACCTGATGCTCAATATCTCATGTTGTCCTGTCCCTGTCCCATGTACCCCCTCCCTCTCCCCCCTGCTTAGCAAGTGGGAGTCAGTGTACTACACATCTTGTGAAAAGATTCGCTATATTATTTAGTATGAGCTCCTCATAAGCAAAGATATGGACAAACATTTGGAAGAAAACAAGAGACAATATGACAGATAGTGAAGATCTCTGGTTGTCTAGCTTTGAGATTTATGCTTTCTTATATCCCATTCTGTTCTGTTTTGTTGTGTTTAATTTTACCCCTTTTTAAAATAAAATTTGAAAAATTAAAAAAAAATAAACAACCTGATGCTACACCTCAAACATCTAGAAAGAGAAGTGCAAGTCAAGCCCAAAGCCAAAAGAAGGGAGGAAATTATAAAGGTCAGAGCAGAAATCAACACAATAGAGACTAAGGAAACAATACAAAGAATCAATGAATCAAAGAGTTGGTTCTTTGAAAGAATAAATAAAATTGATAAGCCCCTAGCCAACCTTATTTTAAAAGGAAAAGAAAAAACTCAAATTCATGCAATAAGGAATGAAAAGGGTGAAATCACTACAGACCCTGTGGAAATACAGAAGATCATCAATACCCACTTTGAAAACCTCTACTCTCATAGGTTTGATAGCACAGAAGAAATGGACAGGTTCCTAGAAACATATGAACTAACAAAGCTGGATCAAGAAGATGTAAAACTTCTGAATAACTCAATTTCAATTAATGAAACTGAGAATGTAATTAAAAACTTACCAACAAAGAAAAGCCCAGGTCCTGATGGATTCACTGCAGAATTCTACAAGAAATTCAAGGAAGACCTAATGCCAACACTTCTCAAACTAGTCAATGAAATTGAAAGGGAAGCAATTCTCCCTAACTCATTCCTGGAAGCAAGTATAACTGTAATACCAAAACCAGAGAAAGACTCAACCAAAAAAGAGAACTAACAGCCAATCTCCCTGATGAACATAGATGCAAAAATTCTCAATAAAATACTGGCAAACATAATGCAGAAAATCATCAAGATTATATACCATGACCAAGTGGAATTCATCCCAGGAATGCAGGGATGGTTCAACATATGCAAATCAATAAATGTAATCCACTATATCAGTAGAGCCAAAAATAAGAATCACATGATCATATAGATGCAGAAAAGCTTTTGATAATATCCAACACTCGTTCATGATAAGAACCCTACAGAAAATCAGAATAGATGGTCTTTACTGCAATATGATAAAAGCCACCTATGACAAACCAATAGCCAACATCATTTTAAATAGCCAAAAACTGAAAGCTTTTACTCTAAAACCAGGAACAAGACAAGGATTTCCATTACCATCATTCCTATTCAATAGAGCGCTGGAAATACTAGCCAGAGCAATTAGACAAGAGAGAGAAAAAAAAGGAGTAAGTATAGGAAAAGAAGAAGTTAAACTATCATTATTTGCAGATGACATAATACTCTACATTGAAGACCCTCAGAACTCCATTGAAAGACTCCTAGGTATAATAACTAAATTCAGTAATGTAGCTGGATACAAAGTCAACACTAAAAATCAATAGCATTCTTATACATAAAAGTCTCCAGTTTCTCCTTCTTATGGCTGAATAGTATTCCATTGTACAAAACTACAACACCTTTTTTATCCATTCCTCAGTCAATGGACATTTAGTTGTTTCTGAGATCTGGCTATTACAAATTTTGCTACTATAAACATATATATATATATATATATATATATATATATATATATATATATATATAGCTGTGGTATGATGTTTTTAATACTTTTGGGAAGATACCCAGCAGGAGAATAGCTGGGTTGAATGGGACCTCTAATCCTAGTTTTTTGAGAAATCTCCACACTGATTTCCATAGTGGTTGCACCAGTCTGCGTTCCCACCAACAGTGAAAAGGGTTCCTTTTCCTCACAGTCCCTCAAGCATTTGTTATTGCTTGATTTCTTGATAGTAGCCATTCTTTCTGGGGTGAAGTGGAATCTCAGTGTTGTTTTAATTTGCATCTCTTGAATGACCAATGATGTTGAACATTTTTTCATTTATTTATTTGCTGTTTGTATTTCTTCATCTGAGAAGTGTATATTCATCACAGATTCTCACTTTCAGATTGGATCTTTAAAGCTTGGAGGACTGATTTATTTTATTTTATTTTATTTATTCATTTTATTTTTTGGTACCGGGGATTGAACTCATGACCTCACATTTGTCAAGCAAGCACTTACGCTGCTGAGCTAAACACCCGGCCCTTTTATTTTATTTTAAAGATAGTAAAATACAACAAAACAACACAGAACAAAGCCATTCAAGACAATGCAGTGATACTGGTACAGAACTTCAGAGCAGGATGTCAGGCTAACGCTAACAGCTACCATAATATATCTTATTATCTTCACAACAGTTGTCCATTCAACCAAGTATAGCAAAAGCAAACCAAAAACAGAACACTATAAAACCAATCAGAACAGAATGTTGAATAGAACAAAACAGTCAGACCAAAGCAAAACAGTGAAAGCAATATTGGCCTTCAAAGACAAGATAGAAGGAAATCCCCCATATTTGCTACAATGCATACTGTCATCCTCCCAAAAGGTGCTCAGACCTCTGGCCCCAGGTCAGCATAATCAACCAAACAATACAAGCATTTTAGTTGCTTTATGTACCTTAGCTGCTACCAACTCCGGCTGACCTCGGAACCATCCAGTTGCTAAGGGGGGTGTGGGGGAGGGGCGAGATGTTTGATCCTCAACCTGCTTGCTGGTAGGCTTACAGGAGACACTGACTTATTCTCTCCCTGACTCACCTGCGGCTTGCACTGCTTACAAGGAAGGCTGCTCGTTGCTTTCTTGGTTAGTCCCCTAAGTTGCAGCATGGCTTATTCTCAGGAGATGCTGACTTGTTCTCTCCCTAATGCACCGTGGCTCAGGACTGATTTTTTTTTTTTGAGTTCTTTAAATGTTCTCAATAGTAATTCTTTGTCTGAGTTACACCTGACAAACATTTTCTCCCATGTTGTGGGTTGTGTCTTCACTCTGTTGGTGGTTTCTCTTGCTGTGTAAAATCTTTTCAGTAGTGTAAGATCCCAGTTGTTGATTCTTTGTGATAGTTTCTGTGCAATTGAGGTTTTGTTCATTAAGTCTTGCTTACACCAATATTTTCAAGAGTTTTACCTACTCTATCTTCCAGCAGATTTAGTGTTTATCTTTTAATATTAAGATCTTTAGGGCCATGGATTTACCTCAGCGGCACAAGCACTTGCCTAGCAAGCGTGAGGTTATGAGTTCAATCCCCGGTACAAAAAAAAAAATCTTTGATCCAGGCCAGGGATTTAGCTTAGCGGCATAAGTTCCTGCCTTGCAGGCACATGGTCCTGAGTTCAATCCCCAGTACAAAAAAAAAAAAAAAAAAGATCTTTGATCCACTCTGATTTTAGCTTAGTGGTGAAATATATGGGCCCAGTTTGACATATGTAGAGTCAGCTTTTCCAGCACCATTTATTGTACTTTTTTTTTCTTTTTATTGGTACTGGGGATCAAACTCATGACAGCACACTTGCAAGGCAGGCACTTATGCCACTGAGCTAAATCCCCAGCCCTCCAGCACCATTTATTAAAGTGGCTATCTTTATTCCAGTGAATGTGTTTGGCACCTTTATCAAAGATAAGGAAGCTTAGTGTGTCTGGAATTGTTTCTGCATCTTCTGTTCTGTTCCGTTCATCTTCGAGTCTATTTTTTTTACCAGTACTATATAGTTTTTATCACAGTAGATTTATAGTATAATTTCAAGTCAGGGATTGTGATGCTCCCTGACTTGTCTTTGTTGCTTAGAATTGCCTTTGCTATTCTATGTCTCTTTTGGTTCCAGATGAATTTTAGGATTGTTTTCTCTAATTCTTTGGGATGTGCTGTTGGAATTTTGATTTGGATTGCATTGAATCTGTATGACAGTTTTGGAAGTATGGCCATTTTCACTATATTGGTTCTTCCTAGCCAAGAGCATGGGATATCTCTCCATTTTCTAATATTCTCTTCAATCTCCTTTTTCAGAGTGCTGTAGTTTTCAACATAGAGATATTTTACATCCTTTGTTAGATTGATTCCTAGGTATTTCTAATTTTTGCATGCTATTATAAAATATATTGTTTCCCTAAGTTCTCTCTCAGTGAGTTTGTTATTCATAGACAAGAAGGCTATTGACTTTTGAGTGTTGGCTTTCTAACCAGTTACATTACTGAATTTGCCTATTAAGTCTAGTAGTTTTTTGGCAGAGTTTTTGAGGTCTTTTAAGTAGAGTACCATGTCATCTGCAAATAACTATAGTTTAACTTCTTCTTTTTCATCTTTATTCCTTTTATTTCTTTCTCTGTCTAATTGCTCCAGCTAAGGTTTCTAGGACTGTATTGAATAAGAATGGAGACAGTGGACTTTGTTCCTGATTTTAGCTTTCAGTTTTTGTCCATTTATTATGATGTCAGCTGTTGGTTTGTCATAGATGGTTTTTATCAAATTGAGATAAAGACCATCTACTCCAATATTCTGTAGGGTTTTTATCATCAACGGGTACTGGACTTTGTCAAAAGGCTTTCATGCATCTATTGAGATGATCATATGATTTTTGTCCTTGGCTCTGTTAATATGGTGTATTACATTTATGGATTTACATATGTCGAAGCATTCCTGCATCCTTGGGACAAATTCCACTTGATCATGGTATAAAATCTTCTTTTTTTGTTGTTTTTTTTAAAACTTTTTAAAAAATTTTATTTAAAGAGAAAAAACAAAAAAGAAAACAACCAAACAAAACAGAAAAAAGGGTAGCAACAATACAGAATTCCAAAGGCAAAAAATAAAAGAACAACAACAAAACAAAAACAAAAACACTAAGAAATTGCCACTTGATAAGTTACATACTGTCATCATTGGAAATAGTTGTTCAAGTTACAAAATTAAAGCATACAAAGTAGACATTCAAACAGTGAGACTGTTAACAGTTCTGCTCAACAATC
>PVJX010050899.1:0-10502 GCA_004027295.1 Dolichotis patagonum | reverse complement strand
AAAAAAAAAAAAAAAAATGTAGTTTGAAGAGATATGGACACAGCTCTCCAAACAGATATACAGAAAGTAAATGAAGTTAATTATAATTAGGCTGGGAATATAGCTCAGTGGTAGAGTATCTGTCTAGCATGCGGGAGATACTAGGTTCTATTTCTAACAGTGCCCCCCCCAAACAACAAAAAACAAACAAACAAACAAACAAAGTGAAGATTAAGTGTGTTCCATATAAATGTCCCTCAGATAATTACCTCAGCAAAGGATCTTAACAACCAGATGGACAAAATGATCCATTTTATGCATGCTTATCAGCCTCCTTCCCCAACAGACTTCCAATCTAAGTGGCATATGAACTTAGTTTAGCCAAATGTGGTGTGCATGCCTGTAATCCCAGCACTTGGGAGGCCGAGGAAAGAGGATTGCAGTTGAGTAGTGTGGGGCTAAGTGGTGAGTTCAAGGCCAGTCTAACAGGGTGAGATCCTGTTTCAAAAACCCAAACCAAACAAACCTATAGCTCAGTAGCAGTTTAGCCAAGTGTGGTGGTACATGCCTATAATCCCAGCACTTGGGAGGCTGAGACTGGAGAATTGCAGTTGAGTAGTGTGGGGCTATGTGGTGAGTTCAAGACCGGTCTGAACTACAGGGTGAGATCCTGTCTCAAAAAACCAAAATAGGGCCAGGGGTTTAACTCAGCAGTATAAGTGCCTGCCTGGCAAGCGCAAGGTCGTGAGTTTGATCCCCGGTCCAAAAAAAAAAAAAAAAAAGAAAGAAGAAAAAGAAAAAGAGAAAGAAAGAAAAAACCCCTATAGCTCAGCAGCACAGTGTGTGCCTGGCAAGCAAAAGGTTCTGAGTTTGATTCCCAGTACCCCCCACCTTGAAAAGTGTATCTTGATTTAGTATGATTGTCTTACACATTTACTGGCCTATTAGTCTGGTTATTAATCTCTATATATATAATAATTAATTTTATAAAGACCTGTAAGATAAATTAATCTGATCCAGGCAAAAAAGGTGGGAGGGAGTGGAGGGGAAGGGGAAAACATGTACTGCAAACGTACTAATAAAACGTTTTTTAAGAACAAAAAATAAAAGAACTTAAGTTTTTAATTTTAGCTTTTATAGGCTATGGGTTAATTTTAGCTTTTATAGGCAGTGGTAGAGCACTAAGCCAGTACGTACAAGGTCCTGGGTTATATCCCCAACAATGAAAAAAATAAAATTTTAGCTTTTGTAAATTGAACATTAATTTTTTAAAACTGAAGACAACACTGAATAGGTTTTTTACACAAATGCCACCTCAATGTGCACCAAAATTCTCATATTAACCAATGGTTTGCTGAAACTAAACTGCTATGTTTAGTAAGCCACTTATTGAACACAGTGCTATTAAAAATTTGTACAAGGGCCAGCCATGGTGGTCCAGGCCAGCATTCACAATGGTGAGGCGGAAGGATGGATGAAAGTTTGAGGCCAACCTTAGCTACATATTGAGTTCAAGGCCCGACTCAACTACCTAGGGAGACCCTGTCCCCAAAAATAAAAAAAACACACAACAAAACAAACCTCAGAAATAGTTACAAGGGTTCGGGGGTGTGGTTCAGTGGTAGAGTACACTGTAATCCCAGCAGGATTTAGTATGCTGAGGCAAAAGAATTTCAAGTCAAGGCTAGCCTGGTCTACATATTGAACCTAAAAAGAAATGCTACATATTGAGCAAAAAAGAAAAGACTTTAAAAAAAAAGATTGGTTTTTTTAAAGACAGTTAATGGAACAATTAGTTAATACAACAATCACATTACATCCTTGTTAGAATGGCCAAAATCCAGAACACAGACAACATCAACTTGGGTGTTTTTGTTTTTTGTTTGTTTGTGTTTTTTTTGGTACTGGGGATTGAACTCATGACCTTGCACTTTTCAGTGCAGGCACTTGTGCCACTGAGCTAAACTTTCAGCCCATCAATTTGTTTTCTTTAACAGGGTTTTGCTATGCAGCCCAGGCTGGAATTGAACTCCTGACAATCCTCCTGCCAGGATTATACTACCACATTAGGCAATTTTTTCCTTTTTTTTCCAAATCCATTTTTTGAGGGTGGGGGGTCTTTTGGCGCAGGGTCTTAATACGCAGTTTCAGGCTGGCCTTGGGCTCACTTTGTAGCCCAGACTAGTCTTGAACTTGCAACGATTTGATCCTCCTGCCTCAGCTTCCTTGAGTACCGAGATTACATGAGTGTGCCACCATGCCTGGCTTCCAAATCCATTTCATTCAAGAATAAAAAGAAAGAAGAAGAAGAAGAAAAACATTACAACAAAATTTCAAAGCACATCAGTCAGGGGGCAATAATGGTACATGCATTGCACATTGTCATCCCCAAATCATTCACCCAGAGCACAAGACATCTACATTCCATTGTCACATTCTGCATTTTTGAGACAGTCTTGCTGTGTACCCAGGCTAACTTCAAACTCACAAATACCCCCACCTCAGCCTTCCAAGTCTTGGAGAAACTGGTATTGGCAGGACTGCAACACAGTACAGCCACTTTAGAAGAGTGTGATGTATTATTACAAAGCTGAACACACCCTTATTGTATGACCCAGCAATTCTGCCCCTCAGTATTTACAAAAACTTGAAGCAGTCAAAATGTCCAAAAGTCAATGAACTGACGGAACTCTAGTACATCCAGAAAGCATTACTCAGGACTAGAAAGAAATGAGTTATCAAACTATGAGAAGATATGCAGGAATTTAGTTTCCAGCATGAAAAAGAAAAAAGAAAAAAAGACAAGACATGACACAAGGGATCTTCAATGTATGTTATTAAGTGAAAGATGCTAATCTGAAAAGGCTGTATTCTGTATGATTCCAAGTACAATATGTGACATTCTGGAAAAAGAAACTGTAAGACAATAAACAGATCAGTAGTTGCCAAGGTTTGTGGGTGGGAGAGTAATGAACAGGCAACACAGTGAAGCTATTCTATATACTACAATGGTGGATACATGTCATTGTACATTTATCCAGGCCCACAACATAAAAAGTGACAAACACAGCACATGCACAGCACATACAGGTACATGTATCAATTTTAACGAATACAACCCTCTAAAGGAGTGATGACAGTGGTGGAGGGTAGACATGTATCAAGATGGGGTACAGGGGAATTCTGCACTGTCTTTTCTTTCTTTCTTTTGAGACAGGGTCTTGCTATATATAGTTCAGGCTGCCCATAAACTCACTATGTAGCCCAGGCTGGGCTTAAACTTGCAACAATCTGGTGTGCCACCCTGACTGTCCTTTCAATTTTCAGTGAACCTAAAAACTCTTTAAAAAAAAAAAAAAAAGTCTTTAAAAATTAAATGGGGGGGGGGCTGGGGATATAGCTCAGCGGCACAGTGCCTGCCTGGCAAGCTCAAGGTTGTAAATTCAATCCCCAGTACCAATAAATAAATAAAGGGAAAAAACTCAATTGAAAGATTAAGTGTGGTAGTGCACACCTGTAATCCCAGAATTTAGGAAGCGAAGCTGCAGAGTCATAAATTCTAGGCCAGCCTCAACTATGTAGTAAAATCTCAAAGCCTAAACAAAACAAAAAACCAGAAAAAGAAAAGAAAAAATTAGTATATTTTCTATGGTTCTACTTACATAAAATGCAAACATATTTATATGAACAATTAGCAAATCAGTGGTTGCCTGAGGATAGAGAAGAAAAGACTACAAAGTGGCACAGAAGATCTTGTGGGTAACAGGTATGTTGTTTTTTAATTATTTTTTTAACAGCTATGTTCTATATCTTGATTATGCTAGGTGCATACAACTGCAAAAACTTAATAAATCAAGAGGGATACAGCTCAGTACAGACCTTGGATTCAAACCACTACCACAAAAATCAATCCCAACACTATCAAACATTTGATGTGACACGTAATTAAGCATAACTAGATTTTTTTTTGAGATAGGGTCTCACTATTTAGTCCAGGCTGGCCTTTAACTTGTTATGTAGCTGAGGGTGGCCTCAAACTCATGGTGAACCTCCTGCCTCAGCCTCCCGAGCGCTGAGATTACAGGAGTCTGCCACCACACCTGGCTAGGAATAACTAGAGGTAACATAAATTACAATTTTTAAGGAATAAAACCAAATTTCTAATTTCCCTTGTTTAATCAGCTTTTTTTTTTTTTTGGTACCAGGGATTGAACTCATGACCATGCGCTTGCAAGGCAGGCCCTTATGCCACTGAGCTAAATCCCCCGTCCCTCAGCTCTCTCTTTTATTTTCTTTTTGGTACTGGGAATTGAACGCTGGACCTTGCACTTACCAGGCAGGCACTTGTGCCTGCTGAGCTATCTCGCCAGCCCTAGATTAGCTCTCAATATCTACAGTCACATGAGTTCTTTTTCCCAGATTATGCACACGTAAAATCTGTTATAACTCTTTCCCTCTACCCTCATGCCATCCAATCCCTCCCGTTGGTTCCTAATAATCTCTGGAGAAAAGCCACATAAACTCCCACTAATTCTGAATGTTGTGATACAATGAATTATGCACAATTATTCCCTTTTAGGGAATCATAAAGGCAAGAGTGCGTCCTCATTCTTTCACCAGGTCTCTCTTCCTTTTCCCTGTAACACTATTATAGTATTTATTATACTGTTTTGTAATACTGTAATTAATATTCTTTGTTTCTGTTTTAGTCTGATAAATTCTGTGGGCAGGAAGTGTGCCTTCAACACCTCTGAAGCCTCAGATCCTACCACATAGCAGATTTGCAAGTGTTCTGTTCACTTACTTTCTTCCTTTCTTTTCTCCTCAAATTGTCGAAATGCTAAGCAACCCACAAAAATGAGGCTCTTCAGAAGGTGGGTGTGTGGCTCAGCGGTAGTGCATATGCTTACTACATGCGTGTATGAGGTCTTAGGTTCAATCCCCTGCATGAATAAATTTAAGTCTTTCAAGACCCAGTTTAAATGCAAGTTCCTCCTTGAAGCTGTTCTAAATGCCCTCATTAGAATCTTATGATGTTTCAGATATGAACTAAGAGAAAATGATACAGAGCCAGCTAAGGCCTAAGGGGCGTTAACAGGAAGCTATATACCTACTTCCTCTAAATGGTAATCATACACAGTACAAAATACAAGCCCAAGAAAAAAATTTTAATTTGACATAGGGATACCTCTTGACAGCAAAATACTACAAAAAAAAAAATCAGCGGCAAGTAAAACTAGACTCCACAGACACACTTAGTGAAGACAAAAAGACACAATGGTTTGTAATGACTAAATCATAGCACAATTTTCAGTATTTTTTGGCATAAGATCTAGAAAATAGACTAAGGTTAAAAGACAAAATCAGAACTGTGCCACCTACACCGAACAGTAATAACCTCCGACTGAAAAGGCTAAGAAGACTCAAGAAAACTGTCTCGACTCCGACTCAGAGTGGTCCCTGAAGAAGTCGGTTTAGCTGGAGGGCTCCAGCTAGACCACAAGGGCTACCACAGAATGAAAGCAGCAGCCCGCCTTCTGAGAAGCCTACAGGCCCCTCTCCCGGTCCCAGCAGCCAGATCAGGCGCTAGCCCTCCTCTCTGGACCCCACCCCGGCCGTTCAGGTGGAGAAACGGTGAGTCTACCGCCTCACAAGGTCCACATAACGTACAGCCCCAATGCCCACTCAGCCAGAGTCCCGCGGTTTTCGTGCGCTCCGCTGCCGCCCTGGGAGGAAGGGGAAGTGAAGACCTTCGCGTTCCAGCCAAGCAGGCTCCGAACCGGCTCCGGGCTAAGCACAGCGGGCTGGACCGCGCGGCCTCTGGTCACAGACTCCGAAGACAGACAACGGTCCGGGCGTCACACCTGAGGCCCTCCAGACGGGTCCACAAGTTCGCCGGGTTCCCCCGCGCTAGCCTCAAAGGGACACTGGGAACCTGGCGACACGGAGTCCGCCAGCCTCACCTGCCGCCTGTTCATCCGCCTCACATCGTCCAAAAAGTCTAGAGAGAGCATGGTGGGGCCGGCAAGCGGGACGCAGGAAGGAGAAAGGGCGCGATACCACAGCTTAGTGGAACGCAAGGCGGAAGGACCCGGTTCTCAGCGGATGAAACCCCGCGGCAAGCACTTCCGCTTCCGGAACGGGCGACGCAACGGTCCCGCCTCTCGAACTCGCGAGACCCTTCGAGTCTCCCAGTAGGTTGGCCCTGTGGTGATACAGTCTGCAGGCTCTGGATGTCGCCTTCAGAGACCAGACAGAATCAGCGAACGGCGCTCAGCGGAGCGGGTCCTCCCTGAGGCTGCGACCTGGGAAGACGGCCCTCCGGAAGGCGGGCCTCACGCGCACCTCGCCAATCACGCCCGGCTCCCGGGCCTGAGCCAGCCCAGCGGCGCCAGAGCGTACGGCGGAGCCGGGGTGTGGTCTGGACGTGTCACCTGGCGGTTCGTTCTCTAAGTCCGGGCTACGCTAAGCTGGCGTGGAGTTGGTTTCCTTACGTGCTTTGCGCGTAGGGTGCTTGGTGGGGAAGACTTTGGAAGCAGTGTGTGAACCTCCGTGCGTTTTGCAGGCCGATTGAAGAGAAGAATGCCCGGTACGATTGTAAGACCGCTGAGACATCGCTGCAGTACGATGGAGCCGCTAGTGATTCCTGTGGTCAGAAAGTCCTTTCCAACCGCCCCCCTCCCGCCATACTGGAGATTTAACTCAGGGTCCTCACACTAAGATGTATACCATTTTTTTAATTTACTTTTTGTATATCATTTAAAAAAATTTGTTTTCGGAAATCAGATCTCACAGAGTTGCCCCAGTTGGCCTCAAACTTTGAAAGCCTCCTGCCTGAGCCTCCTGAGGTACAGGGATTACAGGCATTTGTCACTGTGCTCGGCCGCTTTCTCCCCAATCTTGACCTTTGCTGCCAGACCTGGTGGCTCAGGCCTGTAATCCAACCACTTTGAGGCAAGAGGATTACAAGTTTCGAACATAGCCTGGTAATTTATTGAGATGCTGTCTCAATTTTTAATTTAATTATTATTTTTGAGATAAGTCCGTAGTTCAAGGAGGCTAGCCTGAACTACATAGTGAGACCCTGTTTCAAAAAAAAAAAAAAAATGTTTGGGGATGTAATTCCCTATGAAGTCCCTGAGTTCAATCAGTACCCTAAAAAAGTAAAAATAAAAAGTGCTACATATGTTGCTCAGTAACCGCAGAGTTCAACCCTGGTAATACACATGCAAAGATACATGAAAAAAAAATCACAACGACCTTGCTTGTTGGCACAGGCCTGTAATCCCAGCACTCAGGAGATTGAGACAGGAAGATCTCTACCATCTTGTGGCCAGTTTGAACTACATAGTGAGACCCTGTCTCAAGAACAGACGAAACAGCTAGGTGTCATGTCACACACCTGTAACCCAGCACTATCCCTGAGAGTTCGAGGCCAGCTTGGGCTACATAGTTGAGTTCAAGATCAGCCTGAATTATAGTGAGACCTTGTCTCAAAAACAAGCAAAAAACAAAACAAAATAAAACCAAAGCCCACAACATGTATGAGCTTGAAAGAGTATATTTAGTGAAAGAAGCCAGTCACAAAATACCAAGTATTATGAGATTCCATTCATGTAAAGTGTCCCATATAGCTAATCCCATATAGTGGAAAGCAGGCATTCGCTGGGGTAGGAAGAGCTGGGGGAAGGAGTGGCTGCAGATGGGCCTAGAGTTTCTTTTGGAGGATGATAGTTGGACAACTTGGTAAATATGCTAAAAACCATTGAGTTTAATAAGCTGGTGAATTGGATGGTGTGTGGATTTTATCACAATAAAGCTGTTACGATAAAAAAAAATGGTGTATTGTTCACTATTACATTCCCAGCCTGGTTACATATCAGATATCCAGTAAATATGTGTTTAATTAAAATCATGTGAGTGTTACGATTTCTACCTAGATGTACCCTTAAAGCCTCATGTGCTGAGGCAAGGCTTTTGGAAGTGATTGAATTGCAGGATGCTGCAGTTGAGAGTGGTTGGGAAGGGGGACCTGGGTGGAAAAAGTGAGTCACTGGGGTGTGACCCAGAAGGGTATCTCTCTCCTCTTCCTACTCTCCATGACCTGAGTGAGCAGCTTCCCTCCACTAGGGCCTCCTCCCACGGAGCTGTACAACTGATAGCACATGCCTGTAGTCTCAGCACTTGGGAGGCTGAGGCAGAAAGATCATTGTGAATTCAAGGCCAGCCTGGGCTACGCAGCAAGATCCTTTCTCAAAAATTAATTTTTAAAAACCAAAATTTTAAAAATGAGCCAAAATAAACCTCTCCTCCTTTGTGTTGGGGCAGGGAGTATTGTGTCCAGATTAATCATTACAAATGCTGTCCTTAAATATTCTGTACTTAGGGCCAGGGATTTAGCTCAGGGGCTTAAGCGCCTGCCTGGCAAGCATGAGGTTGTGAGTTCAATCCCCAGTACCAAAAAAAAAAAAAATCTGTACTTAAAGAGCTGAAAAATAAATTCTTGGAGGGGGTTGGGAGAAAGAAGGGAAAGAAAGGAAAAAGGAAGAAAAGAGGAAAAAAGGGAGAAGGATGCATCTGAATGTTTTCTGGTCGCTTTAGCAATAAGGAAAAGTAGCACCCTTCTGTTGAAAGCCATCCACAGACAGCCCTTCTGACATTGTCCCTCAGAAGAGCAGGTTCAAACTGGAAGGCCTGCCTAGGCCCCTTCACCCAGAGCTGTGTCGCTGAGCAGCAATAGGCAGGCCAAGAAGGCAGCTGCAGCTTCCTATGTTTCTGTCAGAGCAACCCTGGTGGCTCTTAGGTCCCTGGGGCACAGTGCTGGTCTGAGTGAGATCTCCTACCAAGGGCAGGTTTGCCTGTGCCCATGGCCCCAGGAGCCTGGCGTGCGTTCCACAGCCAACTGTCCTGCAGTCCTGTGCACTTTGCCATCGAGCTTTGCCTCCCGAGTTGTCCACAGACCTTGGGATGCAGAGCAGGTCTTCCGAAGGTTGCCCTCTCATGAGGGGCCCTACTTACTCCCGCTGTCATGGGAGCCGTCCTGAGCAGTTCCCTGCGGAAGCTCAAGGCTGCAGGGGTGTCACCGCCACTGCCAGTACCCTGTGCTTGGGATTCTGGGGCCAATGGGCTAGGGGCCTTCAAGCCCAGAGGATCCCCAGCTACCCCACTGGCCCCTTTGAAGCCCACCTCTGCCCAGGGCTTCCCAGGAGGGGGAGGGATTCTCCCTTGCACAGCCTGCCGAGAGTTGAATGATTAACCCTGAGAGCCCAGTCAGTCTCAGACCTTACAAGGCTGTGGAGACCCAGAGGAAGGTCCAAAGGTGAGGCTAAGCCAATGAAAGGAGACCAGAAGCACTGCTGTCCTCAGAGGTCCCAGTACCCAATAGAAGGAGGCAGAGCCTTATGCCAGCCCTCTGCCTTCAAATGGTAGAGAGTAGAAACCAAGTGGTCAACACCTTCATGCCCAGGCCCAGGGGAAGGGGCAGCAGACACACACCTGCCCTTCAGTCCAGCAGGAGCCTTCACTGTCTGCTGCCTGATCTGTGCCAGCCCAGGACAGGGACTCCTCAGAGCATCTGCTGCCCTGCTGGGAGCAGAACCCTACTGCCATCCTCTTGGGGCCCTCAGGCCCCCCTGACCTTCCCTGGAGCTGCCCCAGATCGGTCACACACCACCTCCATACCACAGCTCCATACTGTGGGGAACCCACCCTGGAAGAGACTCGGCTTGTTGCCACTGCCTGCACTGGCCCCTGCCAGCCCATCCTTGCCTTCTCCCTGAGCAGACTCAGCTAGAAGGCTGGCTTATTCCCTCTGGGCCCTGGTGCACTAGCTACTTCAATGTCCTTCATTTACAGACTAAAGATATTCCTTATCAGGATAATAAAAAGCAGTTTGGATTTTAAAAATGCAGTCTAGATTCTCCAAATTAGGAAAGCCTATGGAAGAAAGTACATATAAACTCTGTGAAGGCAGGGACCTTGTCCTAACTCCCATCCCAGTGCCTGACATGTTGCAGATGCTCCATAAATATGTGCTAAACGTTGAAGCCAGGCATGGTGGTGCACACTTGTCTTATCAACACTTGAGAGGACAACATGGAAGGATCCAAAGGTCTAGGCCAGCCTGGGCTACATAGTAAGTTCAAGGCCAGTGTCAATTACTATATAGCAAGACTCTTTCTCAAGAAACAAAGAACAAAATAGTTAAATATGTGTCCTTTCTTACTTTTTGCATTGGTGAGTCAAAATTCCCAACACCCAGTGTTAAAGGAGGAAGGGTTTACTGTAGCCTACTGTTTGTAGAAGCTTTGGTCCAGGGCTGAGGATTTAGTTCAGTGATATAAGTGCCAGCCTGGTAAGTGTGAGGTTGTGAGGTCAATCATAGTCAGCTGTCTCCAAGGCATGGTGGCACATGGCAGAAGGGCAACATGGGAGAAACAGCTCATGGTAGGGCATGGTAGGCAGAAGGCAGCAAGCAGCAGCGTGCCTTGCCTCTTCCCCTTTATATTCTATCAGGCTGCAAA
>PVJX010050898.1:0-10504 GCA_004027295.1 Dolichotis patagonum | reverse complement strand
GAGTTCAAGGCCAGTCTGAACTACACAGAAGTGAGACCCTGTATCAAAAAAATGTTTACTATTTTTTCCATAATGAATTATGTGAGGAAATATATTTTGGTGTTGTGATGAAGTAAATTTCCTTTCAAATTAAGGGGAAAAATAATTACTGTAAATTGTGTATTTAAGTGATATTTAATGTATGGAAGACAAAAAGAAAATAAGTACAAATAATTCAGCAGATTTTTCTGAATCTGGTTTTTACAGTTGGCAATGGAGTCTGAGTATTTGATTTTTTTTTTTGTACCAGGTGTTGAACTCACTACCTTGCACTTGCCAGTCAGGCACTTATGCCACTGAGCTATACCGCCCGGCCCAAACTTGAGTATTTGAAAAATGATTTGAATTTTTTTTAGATCAGTACCAGGGATCAAACTCACAACCGCGCTTGCAAGGCAGGCGCTTATGCCGCTGAGCTAAATCCCCAGCCCCCTTGAAAGATGATTTGAAATGCATACAATCTTCTGTTGATTAAAAAGTTGCCTGAACTGGGCATAGTGGCAAATGCCTGTAATCTCACTACTTGGGAGGTTGAGGCAGGAGGATTGCGGCGAGTTAGTGGTCAGCCTGGGCTATGCAGTGAGTTCAAGGTCAGCCTGAACTAACTGAGAACTTGTCTCAAAAACAGAAACGAATAAATTTGCCTAAATCTACCAGATTATTAGAAAGCTCTATTTGACAGTGGCTTGTCTCTAGCTATTCAAGTACAAAGCAGCAACCTTGTCACCCAACACAACTGGAGTGCTTGCACAGTTTAAGAACAATAAATAGCCATGAGGGTGATAGGGAGAATAGATTTGATTAAAACATGTTATATGCATCCATGAAAATTTTAAAAAAATAATTAGGAAAAGAAAATAATTAGAATGAATATGCACATATTGAAGAATAAATTTGGAAATAAAATTGGGAACAATTTAATTTTGAGATAGGCTGTCTCTGTAGTTCAGGCCAGCCTTGAACTATGTTATTCAAGCTGGCTATAAACTCAGCCAATCCTCTTGCCTCAGCCTCCCAAATGCTGGGATTATTACAGGTGTCCAAAATCACACAGGGCTCTTTAATTTTAGAGATTTTATTTGTGATTTGCAGACATTACCAGTAAAGCAATGAAGAACAAGAAAGTTGGAAGTATTTGGGTCATTATTCAAGCAAACCTCTTCTGTAATAAGGAGAAACAGATTTAGATGTGTTTGTGAGTTAGGCATCCTATCAGACTGGGGAAATGGCCAAGGTGCGTGTGCCTTCCAAGTGCCTGTTTAGTTTCTTCAACATCAAAATAAATTTATGCACATCTCAAATTGGTTTTATGATGAATACACATAAGTGTATATACACATATTTGAGTATGTTGGCGTGCTGAATATTATATATAAAACATCTAGGGAAGAAATCGATAATACCCTGGAATAATGAAAAGAAAATATTTATACAAGGTGGCCCTATAGATTAGTAGTTAAGAGTGCTGTATTTGCTCAGACTAGCGACTCCACTATTTTGGAACTTTTTGGCTGGGTTTCCTCATCCAGAAAACGTAGGAGTGTCGACTTCGGAGGCCATAAGGATTACATGAGATAATTCAGATAAAGGATTAATGTAGTGTTTGGTGTATAGTAGATTTTCAATAAACATAAATTGCTGTTATACTTTCGTCAATTACGTCAAACAAAAGAAGATGGACCAAACGGGCATTTTCAGTCAAAATGCTTGACTAATACAATCAGGTCAAGTGAGACTGAATAGGAACCCTTCCGAAAAGGTGAAGGGGATCAAATGACGTCGACCGCCTTAGCAACAGGCCCCCGACATAAGGTAAATTTCCATAGCCAATAAGAATCCACGTTGTGGCGGAGGTAACCAATGGATGACGGAAAGAGGAAGAGGGAGGACGCGCCAATTCTCTTGCCTTAGCCTCGGCCCTACAAAATGGCGGCGGTGGCGGCGTCGCTTTGTTTCCGCGGCTCCTGCGGTGGTGACAGTGGTAGCGGCTTTTGAGCTGTGGAGGAACCAGCATCAGCTACAGTGACTACTAAGACTTCAGTGCGTTTCTATAGTAATCGAGTGCAGAGACGTGCATACCGGCGCGCAAGTGTCGCAGAAGCCGACAAGGCGTCCAAGCGAAAACATGACCGCTGAGCCCATGAGGTAAAACGCAACCCCTTTTCATGGGCCTCAACGATCTGGCCTAGGCATCTCTGCATCGCGTGATTGGGAACACTTTTGCTTGGTGGGTTAGGCCTAAGTATTGCTTAGCGGAAAGAGGCACCGTTTTTCTCTTTAGGTGAGAAGGGTTTCGGAATTTTGTTGGGAGGTGCCAACGGTGGGGGGTAGTGGCGATGGGGGGGCGCGGCCTGTGGTTAGCTTTTCTCTATACTCCCCTCACCAGTAGGCGCGGTTGGCCTCTGTTTATTCTTTGGTTGTCTGTAGCCTTGAGACCCTGAAGATAGAGGCAGTGTTTGGTAACCCGGTCATTCTTCCTAATCCTTGGGCCCAGAAACTGCGTGAAGAAGAGGGAGGGCTGAGAGAGGGGGAAGGGCGGACGCGCAGGCGGGAGGATGTGAGATACTGGGTTGATTTATTGGCATTTTAGATTGCTGGAGAAGTACTCTGGGAGGGATCCCCGCCCCCCGCAGGTCCTGGAGAAGATCTTATTTTTATTTACTTATTTATTTTTTGGAGGAAGATTTCCTCTTGCCAGTTATCTAGATTTCTTTATTCCAAAATCCTGGAGCATAGCCTCGGATTTACCCTAGGTGGGTGATACTAACCCAGGATTACGCTTGCAGAAGACCCCAGAGCACTGTTTTAGGTGAAGTCCAGCTTTGATGGAACATAAGTTTCCTCACTTTATGTGCCAATTTCAAGTACAATTAACTAGACCCTCTTTTTTAAAAAAAAATATTTATCCCATGAAGGATGGGGAATGGGTTAATCTGGATTCGTGAGAAGATTTATCGCTAGAGTAGCTGTGCCTGGCAGACTGCCTCTGACCAGTCAACCAGTTAGCTTGAGGCTGTTTTTCACGAGTTTCTGATTTGCTTTTTGGCAGTGTCAAATTTGGGTAGCTCATATGAAATGCGTATCAGTTTTACATAGGTGGCTGACTTGCTTTTCAGGCAGTTTGATATTTACTTTTCATCCCACAAAGTGAATTAAGTAATTTTTCTACCCTGAGATGCAGCCTTGGTGCGGAGTGGCCTCATAAAAATCACAGAGAGCATGGATTACAGTTGCCTTAATCGTTTGCAAAACTGTATCTTTGAGGATAGGATAGTATTGTTAAGTATGTTTCCAGAGAACTTTAGTTACAATGTGGAATTTGAGAATAGGCCTTATTTTTATGCATTGACAAGATAGATTACAGTGTAGCATTTGAGAATACGCCTATTTTTATGCATTGACAAGATAGATGATGATGTTTTCCTTACCTCGGGAAAAGGTTCTTTTTCTTTCTGCTTTTCAGATAGGGTCTTGTGTAGCCCAGGTTTGTCTTGAACTCTGGCCAATCCTCCTGTCTCATCTTCAAAGCTGGATTTACCGGCGTGTGCCACCACGCTGGCAACATAGTTTCTTACAGATCCTTAGTGGTGTAAAAGTTGTGACCGTCATTTGTGTTAGTTGGGGCAGTGTAACCTTTATTTATAGGATATTGAGCCTGTTCAAGAGATACCTAGTGTGGGGGGCCGGTGATTTGGCTTAGCCGCTCAAGCACTTGCCTGGTAAATGTGAGGTCGAGTTCGATCCCCGGTGGTGGTGGTGGTGGTGAGATACCTAGTGTGACTTGTTGGCTGGTTATTATTATGTGTTCATGTTTATAGGTGTACATGAATGGTGTACCTTACAGTTAAATATGACTTGTGGATTTTACTAAACCTCACAGAGTCTACATTTAAACTGCAAGTTGAGTCAGTCATGGTGGTGCAAACTTGAGCATCACAAATTTGAGCCCAGTGATTTAGCTAGACTCTTTGTCAAGAAAATAAAATGGTCCAGACATGAGGCACATTTGCACCTGTAATCCCAGCACTCAGGAAGCTGAGACAGGATGGCTGCAGAGTTCAAGGTCAGCCTGAATTACATAGTGAGAGCTTGTCTCAAAACAAACAAAAAAAGGAAAGAAAAACAAGGAAAAGGAAAATAACCATCGAGGCAAGGTCTTGCTGTTTAGTTCAGGCTGGCCTTCAGCTCACTGTGTAGCTCATGCTAGTCTTGAATTTGCAGTGATCCTCCTGTCTCAGCCTCCCTAGTGCTGAGATTATAGGCGTGTTCACTATGCCCAGCTAGTTTTTTCCTTTCTTTTCTTTTATTCTTACAATTTTTCTTTTTTTCGGTACTGGGGATTGAACTCATGACCTCACACTTGCCAGGCAGGCGCCTAAGCCACTGAGGTAAATCCCCAGCCCCTATTCTTACAATTTTTTTGAGACAGAGTCTCACTGTGTTGCCCAGGCTGTCTGTGAACTATTGGGCTCAAGCGATTCTCCTGCCTGAGCATCCTGAGTATCAGGGACCACCATACCTGGCTTTGCTTCCTTCCTTTCTTTCTTTTTTTTTTTTTTTGGTGCCAGGGAGCCAACTCACGACCTTGCATTTGTCAGGGCAACCTTGCACTTAACACCACGGAGCTAAACTCCTGGCCCTGCTTCCTTTCTTTTAGGAAACAAATTGCGTATATATTTTCTGATATAATTCATTTTACTCCAGAGTCACTTTTTCTCACTGGTCTTGAATTTTTGTAGATCCTGGTGATAATAGTAGTAACCATAACTAAAGGTGAGTGCTTACTGTTGTTTTACCTAGATAGTATTGATTAATCTTCAAAGCCCTCTGGGTACTGCATGGTCTTCCTTATTTTACAGATAGGGAGGAAGCCTAAGCACTGAGAAATCAAAGAATGTGACCCAAACTACAGCTTGTAGTTCCTTGAGCTGGAGTTGAACCCAATATTGATACCGAAGTCCCTTTTTTTTTTTTCCATACTGGAGATTAAGCCCAGGGCCTTTGCCCTGAATGCTGTGTCTCAACTTTTAAAATTAAATCTGGTTTTTAAAATTTTGAGACAGGGTCTGGCTAATTCGCTAAATTGCCTAGACCGGGCTGGAATTTGGGATTGTTCTGCTTTAGAGTCCTGAGTAGCAGAGATTATAGGCATATGCCATTGTACCCATTCAGAGAGATTTTTTTTTCCCTTTGGTGGTAGTGGGGATTGAACCCAGGACCTTTGTACTGAGCTCCTGTCCATTTTTTTGTTTTTGTTTTGAGATGGAGTCTTGCTAAAATAGCCCAGGTGGGCCAGAAATTTGAGAATCCTCCTGTTTTAGCCTGGATGAGTGCTTCGATTATAGGCTTGTCCTACCATTCCCAGCTCAGAGTTTGTGTTCTTACTCATAGGGCATTAATTTCTCATCTAGCTGCCAGGTCTAAGTGGATTATGGCCATTTTACTTTAACCCAAGTATGCATGTGATGGAAGAAGTTCATGTTTGGTAATGGTCATTTATTACAAGTCTCTGATTTCCCAGCTATTTATAATGTTATACTTTTTATGTACAGATGCACTCTACAGTGAGATAGTGAAACATTTAATTTCAGGAATATTTTTTTTTTTTTGGTACCGGGGATTGAACTCACAACCTCACGCTTGCCAGGCAGGCGCTTAAGCCACTGAGCTAAATCCCCGGCCCATTTCAGGAATATTTTAAGCTATACGAAAAACCTCTTGCAGAGAACCACATATATAAGCTAGGTGTGGTGGTGCACACTTGTAATCATAACACTCTGGGAGGCTAAGGCAGGAGGATTGCAAGTTTAAGCCGAGCCTGGGTCATTTAGTGATTTAGTAATGACCCTGTCTTAAAATAAAAGATAAATGGTGTAATCTTAGCACTTTGGGAGGCTGAGGTAGGAGGGGTCAATGCAAGTTTGAGGCCAACTTGGGCTATATAATGAGCTCAAGGCCAGCTTGAAGGTAGAGACCCTACCTCAGAAAAACAAAACAAAACAAAGCAAAGCAAAGAAAACGAACAAAAAATACATGGCTGGGGGTGTAGTTCTGTCTCCAGTACTAGGAAAAAAGAAAAAGTCATTAAGGGAATTAATTAAAAGTGTGGCGTTCCTTGCTTATTTACTACAAAAGAACTCGAAGTGGATGTTCAGAAGAATTGTCTCAGGCTAAAGTGTGTCATTCATCTCCCAAGCCATGATTATAATTAAAGGAGAATCTGATAGGTAATACTTGAGTGTTTAACTCATAATACTAACCCTGCCTCTTTTTTTGTCTTTTTTTTTTTTTAGACAGGTTCTTGCATGCAGTTCAGGCTGGCCTCATGCCAGGCTGGCCTCGCGCTTACTTTGTAGTCCAAGCTGGTCTTGAACTTGCCATGATCCTCCTGTCTCAGCCTCCTAAGTTCTGGAATTACAGATTTGCACCACCACACGTGGCTTATTGGTACATTTTAGATATACATAATGATCACATTCATCATAAAAAAAAATTTTTTTTTGAGACAAGATCTTGTCACATTGGCCATGCTAGATTGGGCTTCATGATCCTCCTGCCTCAGCCTCTTAATCACTGTCCTTGGCTCTCCATCACTCTGTATTTTGTCTTTTTTTCTTTTTTGGTGCCGGGGATCGAACTCATGACCTTGCGTTTGCCAAGCAGGCACTTATGCTGCTGAGCTAAACCCCCAGCCTCCATATATTTTGTCTTTTTTTTTTTTTGGTACCGGGGATCGAACTCACGACCTTACGCTTGCCAGGCAGGTGCTTAAACCACTGAGCTAAATCCCCAGCCCTATATTTTGTCTTTTTGAGACAGGGTCTCACTATGCTGTTCAGGCTGGCCTTGAGCTCACTTTGTAGCCCAGGCTGGTCTTGAACTTGCAGGGATCCACCAGCCTTAGCCTCCCAAGTGCTGGGGTTACAGGAGTGCACCACCATGCCTGGCTCTCCATCACTCTTAATTCTTTTCCATGGTGAAATGGAAATAATACAAACGGTTCTATACATTATCATTGATTTTATTTTGCACAATAATTCCAATTTCTTTTTCTGCCCCACATCTTCTGTTGAGCACTTAAAAGTAGGAATAGATTTGTTCTCATTTTTACTTATGTTTATAAAAAGAATAAAATTTTTAGAGTTCTATGGTGGGAAAATGACCAAACGTTGCATTGTCTTCCTGGTGTGAGAAACAGAAAGAGTAAGGACCAAAATGTAAAATAGATATTGTGAAATGGAAATAAGTTTGTCAAAAGGAAAGAAGAACTAGAGTGGGGGGAGGGGGAAAGGAAGGAGAAAAAAAAGATTTAATTAAAAAAAATTGTTTTTGGTGCTGGGGATCAAACTCATGACCTCCCACTTGTCAGGCAGGTGATTATACCACTGAGCTAAACCCCCAGTCCTAAAAAAAGACTTACAGAAAGGATAAAGTGGTAACAAAACTTTGTAAATAGAGTGGGAAAGATGGGTTGAAGGGAAGACAAGGGACTGGAGCCAGGGGTGGTGGTGCAAGCTTGTAATCCCAGCACCTGGGAGGCTGAGGCAGGAAGATCATTGCAAGTTTGAGACCAGCCTGGGCCAGAAAGTGAGCTCAAGGCCAGCCTGAACTACATAGTGAGACCCTGTCTAAAAATGAGGGAGGGGGAATTGGGGGAAAAACAATCAAAATATATCACGTACGGGCACAAATGCCCTATAATGGATATGATCATTATTTATATATCTAAAATGTGCCAATAAATTAAAGTATTAAGTATGAACCAGAAGTCAGATAACTCAGTATATTTAGAATGACTAAGTAAAAGTCAACTTTAAAAAAACCACAAAAAACCAAACTTTTAAGTTCAGTATAGCACTGATATAACTCATCAAAATATCACAAAATGAATACATTCATGTGATTGTTAGTGAGTGGGTGGTATGGTTTGTGTCTCTATGTCCCCCAGAGCCTCATTCATTCATGAGGGGTGGGCTTTTTGGAAGCAACTGAATCTAGAGTTTATGATTGATTCTTGGTCTAATACTGCAATTAAGGGTGTGAGTGCTACACCTACCCTAGGGCAGGTAGCCTGCATACATTATAAGGGAAAGAATGAAGCTTGCTCTCCCCTCCTCTCCTTTTGCTTTTTTTAATCTTTCATCTCCCTGAAAGGTTGGCCCTCTGCTATGTGCTACCCTGACTTGAAGCCATCTGATTATGGACTGAAATTTCCATGAACTGTGAAATAAATGACCTTTTCCCCTTTAAATTTGGGTTTTGGGAAAAGTAACTAAGACACTGGGCAAAGCAAGCAGTTTTAGAGGTATTCTTACATATTTATGAGAGCAGAAGTTGCTAGCAACCCCCTCTTCTTTTGGTACCAGGAATCAACTCTCAGCCTCATGCTTGCCAGGCAGGGAGTGTGCCGCTGAGCTACATCTCAGTCTGTTCCCTTAAAAGACTGTCAGCCCGTCTTCAGTGTTATTTTTCTTTTGGTTTCAGCTAAGGCTCTTTAGAGAAACTTATAAAGGAGCCAGCAAAAATCATCCAGTCAAAAAAAAATCATCCAGTCACTCTTAACTCATTTTTAGGTGACCTAGAGTTAAACTTTGCTTACTATAATACTAAATTCTCCTCCTAGAGATGTTCTGTCTAGCTATTTTTTTGTCTAACTGTTTTTGAATACGTGCTTTTGATTTTGAATTGCACATGCTCAGAAATGTACCTGCCTCTATATGTGATGACCCTGTGTGAAAATGTATGAATTTCTCCAATAAAAGACTCTTGCTTTCTTTGGTTAGGGAAAACTGGCCAAATGGAAAGAGCAAAGATAATAAGTCACCTGGGTCAATCATATACTGAAGGGTTACTCAAGTTTTTATTTTTTATTTTTTTGGTAGTACTGGAGATTGAACTCAGGACCTTTGCACTGGGTTACATCCCCATCCCCATTCTGTTCCCCATCCCTATCCCCATCCTCTTCCCCACCCTCTTCCCCATCCCCATCCCCTTTTGTATTTTTTGAGAAAGGGGCTAAGTTAGTAAATGGCCTAGGTGTGGCTCAAATTTGGCAATCTACCTGCCTCAGTCTCCCAGAGTACTGGGATTACTGGTGTGCACCATCACCCTGGCTAAATAAAGCTTTTTAAAAATGTGGTCTTTCTGTATTGCTCAGGCTGAGTTCATAGTTCTGATTTTGTCTCTGTGTCTTTTTTTCTCTCTTTCTTGATTTTGAGATGGACTTGCTATGTAGTTCAGGCTAGCTTTGAACTCACTATGTAGCACTGGCCTCAAATTTGAGGTGATGCTCTTGCCTCAGCCTCCTGTAAGACTGGAATTAAAGGCATATGCCACCATACCTGCCTAAGGAGTGTTTTTTTTTTTTTTTTTTTGAGTGTGGTAAAAAATTCAGGGAATGCTGCTGCTGAGTGCCAGTGCCTTTCTAGGTTGCTAAAATCATGATTTGGCCTCATTCACCTTATTCACTGGATCTGGCTTTATACAAATTCTGGCTCTTCCCCCAAATCAAAATGACCATTAAAAGTAAATGTTTTGAATTGATTCAGGACATCGAGGCAGCTGAAGATACTTATGAGAGAGGACTTCTAGCACTGCTTCAGAAAGTGGCAAGAATGATAGGATAAGTGTGTCTGAAGTGAGGGGGAAATATTTTTTAAATTAAGTTTATTAGCACATTCTAGGTATATATAAGGATTACATTCATCATAGAGAATTTGTGCATGATTTATCTTCTTTTTTTGAGGGATAGTATTTTTTTGTTTTTTTTTTGAGGGATAGTATTTTTTTAAATTTTATTTAAAGAGAAAAAACAAAACAAAACCAAACAAAACAGAATAAAGGGTAGCAACAATACAGAATTCCAAGGAAAAAAGGAAAAGAACAGCAACAAAAAAATCCTAGGAAATTATTACTTGACAAATTACATACTGACTTCTTGGAAATAGTTGTTCAAGTTACAAAGTTAAAACATGTAAAGTAGACATTCAAACAGTGAGACTGTTAACAGTTCTGTTCCACGATCTGACAAAAACAGCAATATGGTCATCCATCTTACCCACTCAAATATACATGCAATTACATCAAAAGGGTAAAATTAAACACAACAAACAGAACAAAGCAGATCACAAGAAAGCAATGTAAGACATAAATTTCAAAACTAGACAATCGGAGATAGTCACTCTCTATCATATTGACTCTTGTTTTCTTCCAAATAGTTGTCCATATTGTCACATACAGGGAATTCACATGAAACAACATAGTATGGAATTGATCTGAGCAGGACAAGGAAGGCATTTCAGGTCTTCAAGACCAGACATTAGGGAAGCCATGAATGGCTGTCGTAGTATCTCTCATTCTCCTCAAAACATCTGTCCATACCTTCATATGTGTTGAACTTAAACAAGACAAAGCAAGCTAAAATCACTTTGAACACAAAGTGATAGTTTTGCTGGATTTCACATCA
>PVJX010050897.1:0-10541 GCA_004027295.1 Dolichotis patagonum | reverse complement strand
CTTCTTACCCAATTAATAATATCCTCTGCCTTCCTTTTTTAGACAATTCCTCCCCTTTCACTGCCACAGGGTGCACTGCACATTTTGGGTCCCACTAACTCCCTCAGTTTTTAGATTGGGGGAGAAACCTGCTATTTATCCTAACTGGTTCTGAAATTCTGACTCCTGGGCTTGATCTTGAGTTGTATTCCTTTACCTACAAAAGCCTCAATGTTTTCCTTCATTATAGCTGAGTGTTTATCTACTGCACAAAAGTATGTCTTTTGAACCTCTCTGCATGTGCTGGTCGAGTTGCCCCTATTACTCTCTGGTTCCCTGTCACATAGACCATTGTTTTCTCATATTTGACTTTCCTTCCATAAACCCTCTTTCAGGTTAATTATGTTGCCAATACGGAACATCTTGATGGACCCTATCTCCTGATCTACTCTGCTTGCATTTCTTTTTGTTCGTATATCAAGGCCATCTATGGTAGATATTACAGCCAACCTTCTCTGCCTCATTTCTCCTATAAGGATAGACTATTAAATCTTGAAGCCAGATTTGCAATGTGTGATCATGAGAGGAAAGATCTCTTAAAAATAACAAGGAAACAGGCAATAACAATACAAAGGCTAAAAGATGACAAGAGGATCTATAACCTAAGAATAAAACATGTGAATGAAGAAGCAGGAATCACAAAACACAAAACACACAGGAATCACAAAAACTATTCACAGAAATTATTAAGGAAAACTTCCCAAGCATAACAAAATGAAATGATATGCAGGTGTATGAAACATACAGAACTCCAGCCACCTACAACCAAAACTGAGCTACACCCAGACAAATAATCATCAAGATCTCAAAAATTCAATATAAGAATAGAATATTAAAAGCCATCAGAGAAAAAAATCCAATCATTTGTAAAAGAAAACCTATCAAAATCATGGCAGACTTCTCAACATAGACCATCAAACTGAGAAGAGCTTGAAGTAATTCAACCCCTGAAAGAAAATAACCTCCAGCCCAGACTGATGTATCCTGCAAAACTATCACTAGAAATTAATGGAGAAACAAGATGCTTCCATGACAAAGAGGAACTGGGGGAATTTCTGACCACCAATCCAACCCTACAAAAAATACTGAAGGACATTCTAGAGAAAGAAAAAATAATATGACAATTTCAGGAACAGTGGCAGAGAGCCCTCTGTCAATGGGGCAGGCAGTGGAATGAAAGAGGAAAAATAGACAACCAGTGGCAGAAAAATAGAATACCAATAACACAATTATAACAGGAAATCTTAACATGCCATTAACACAAAGGGATAGATCAACCAGACAGAAAATCAGCAAAGATATAACAGAACTAAATCACACCTGTGAAAAAATGGATCAGATAGACATACACAGACTGTTCCACCCAACAACATCAGAATATACATTCTTCTCAGCAGACATGAGACATTCTCTAAAATAGACCATATAATAGCCCAAGGAACATACTTAAGTAAATGCAAAAGAATTTAAATTATCCCCTTCATGTTTTTGGTTCATAACACCATGAAAATAGAATTCAATGCTAAAAGAAAATGCAAAACCTTCATAAACACATGGAAATTGAATGATACAATCTTGAGCAATCAGTGGGTCACACAGGAAGTTAAAGAAGAAATTAAACAATATCTACAAGCAAACAAAAATACAAATACAACTTACTGGCATCTGCAGCATGCAATGGAAAGAGTCCTCAGAGAAAAATTTATTGCAGTGAATTCCCATACCAGGAAAACAGAAAAAACACACATGAATAACTTAATACTATACCAAAAATATCTAGAAGAAGAAAAGCAAGTCAATCCCAAAGGGAAGGGAGGAAATTATAAAGATCAGAGCAGAAATCAGTACAATAGAGACTAAGAAAACAAGACAAAGAATCATGAATCAAAGAGTTGGTTCTTTAAAGGATAAATAAAATTGATAAGCCCCTATTCAACCTTATTTTGAAAATGAAACAAAAAACTCAAATTCTTCAAATAAGTAATGAAAGGGTGAAATCACTACAGACTCTCTGGAAATACAGATCATCAACACTTATTTTGAAAACCTCTACTCTCATAGGTTCAACAACATGTAAGAAATGGACAGATTCCTAGAAACATAGGAAATAACAAAGCTGGATCAATAACATGTAAAACTGCTGAATAACCCAATTTATATTAATGAAACTGAAAATGTAATTAAATCCTTACTATTAAAAGAGTCCCAGACAGATTAACTGCAGAATTCTACAAGAAATTCAAAGAAGACTTAAAACCAACACTCATCAAACTCTTCAATGAAATTAAAAGTGAAGCAATTCTTCCTGAATCATTCCTAGAAGCAAATATTACTCTACTACCATAATCTGAGAACGATCCAACTACAAAATGAAATACAGGCCAATCTCCCTAATGAACATAGATGCAAAAATTCTCAATAAAATATTGGCAAACAGGATCCAGCAAATCATCAAGAAGATTATAAACACAACCAAGTGGGATTCATCCCAGGAATGCAAGGATGGTTCAACATATGTGAATCAATAGATGTAATTCATCATATCAATAGAGCCAAAAATATGAATCACATGATCATCTCTATAGATGCATAAAATACTTTTGATAAGGTCCAACACTCATTCATGATAAGAACTTTACAGGAAATTGGAATAGATTGTCTTTACATCAATATGATTAAGGCCATCTATGAGAACCCAACATCCAGCATCCTATTAAATGGCCAAAAACTAAAAGCCTTTACACTAAAATCAGGCAAAACACAGGATGTCCATTATCACCCCTCCTATTCAACATAGTACTGGAAATATGAGCCAGAACAATTAGACAAGAGAGAAAAATAAAAGGAATAAGGATAGGAAAAGAAGTTAAATTATCATTATTTGCAGATGACATGATACTCTATATAGAAAACCCCCCAAACTCCATTGAAGGTCTCCTAGATATAATAAATAAATTCAGTGGCCCTGAAGCAAGGCCAGCAGATCACTGTAGCTCCTGGTTTCAAACAGGAACCTAAAGGGAATTCTTTCTGTGGTCTGTTGCCCATTTCAGAACTTTGGAAATGGAATGGTCAGTTCATAGGAAAGCAATAGCAGGTGAGTATGGCGGACTTTGGGGGGCCTGCAGGGGAGAGACCCTGGTGCCTCAGGACCTGCACCGTGTAGTTGACTCAGGGTGCCAGTAGAACAAGGAACTCCTCCCTGCTCTGGGGCAGCTGAGAGTGTGGCAGACTTTCAGCAGCCTGAAGGAGGGAGACCCTGGCACTCGGGACCTTCACCGTGCAGTTGATTCAGGGTGCTGGGAGAACAAGGAACTCTTCCCACCTCTGGGGGGCGACTGTGATCCTGCCTGCATGTGGGCTGAGAATCAGACATCTCATGTAGTCCAATCCCCAATCCCGTGTCTCCCCTCCCCTTCCCCCCTGCCTAGCAAGAGGAAGTCAGTGAACTACACATCTTGTGAAAAGATTGGCTATGTTATTTAGCATGAGCTTTCCATATGCAAAGATGAGGACAACCATTTGGAAGAAAACAAGAGACAATAAGACAGATAGTGAAGATCTCTGGTTGTCTAGCTTTCAAGTTTATGCTTTCTTATATCCCATTCTGTTCTGTTTGGGTGTGTTTGATTTTACTCCCTTTTAAAATAAAAAAAATTAAAAATAATTAAATAAATAAATAAATTCAGTAATGTAGCTGGATAAAAAGTCAACAATCAAAAATCAATAGCATTCCTATACACTAACTACAAACTCACTGGGAGAGAAAAAAGAGAAAACACAACCCTCACAATATCATCCAAGAGGAATGAAATAATTAGGAATCAATCTAAGGAAAAAAGTAAAACATCTGTTCAGGGAAAAATATAATGTCCTGAAAAAATAAATTGAAGAGGACCTCAGTAAATGGAAAGGCATCCCTTGTTGATGGGTAGGCAGAATAAATATTGTGAAAATGGCCATTATCACAAAATAGTTATACAGATTTACTGCAATCCCAATCAAAATACCACTAACATACCTCATAGATTTAGAGAAATCACTCCTAAAATTCATCTGGAAACAGAAGACATCTAGAACCTCAAAGGCAATTCTAAGCAACAAAAGCAAGACAAGAGGCATCACAAACTTTGACTTGAAGTTACACTACAAAGCTACTGTAGTAAAAGCAACGTGGTACTGGAATAAAAGCAGACCTGAAGATCAATGAAATAGATTACAAGATACAACTACAACTACAAACACACTTAGCCAACTTCTCTTTACTAAATGGGCCAAACATATTCACTAGAAGAACGGTAGTCTCTTTAATAAATGGTGCTGCAAAAACTGGCTATCCATATGCTGAAAACTAAAACTAGACCCATGCCTAGCACCATGTACTAAACTAAAATCTAAAAGGATCAAAGATCTAAATATTAAAACAGAAACACTAAATCTGTTGGAAGACAAAATAGGTAAAAATCTTGAAGATATAGGGGTAGGTAGAGAATTCATGAAAAAGAATCAAACCACCTGGGAAAAACTTCCCAGAATCGATAACTGTGATCACATCTTATTAAACAGTTTCTGCGTGTCAAAAGAAATCTCCAGCATAGTGAAAAGAAAACCCACAAATTAGGAAAAAATCTTAGCAAACTATCCCTCAGACAAAGGACTTCCGTCTAGAACTTACAAAGAATTAAAAAAAATCAGACCTTCGAAATTCAAAGACCCAATCCAAAAATGGGCATCTGAAATGATTACACAGTTCTCAGATGAAGAAATATGAATGGCAAATAAATACATGAAAAAATGTTCATCATCATTAGTCATTAGAGAAATGCAAATTAAAACCACACTGACAACCCATGTCACCCCAGAAAAAATGGCCAGGATAGAAAAAACTACCAACAAGTGCTGGAGAGGCTGTGGAGAAAAAGGAAAACTTCTGCACTGTTGGTGGGAGTGTAGACTGGTGCAACCACTGTGGAGGTCAGTCTGCAGATTCCTCAAAAAGCTGGGTTTGGAAGTCTCATTTGACCCAGCTATCCCACTTCTGAGCATATTCCCAGAAGAACTGAAAACATCATACCTCAGTGATATATGTGCACCCATGTTTATAGCAGCACAATTTGTAATAGACAGATACTGGAAACAACCTAAGTGCCCATCACCTGAGGAATGGATAAAAAGTTGTGGCATTTTTATACAATGCAATAATACTCAGCTATAGAGAATGACCACACTGAGATATTTATAAATAAATGGATACAACTTGAGACCATACTCATATGTGAAATAAATCTAACTCATATGTATAAATACCATATAGCCTCTAGTGTAAGAAATGGTAAGAGTATATAAGATTTTATGGTGATAATATTTCCCCATTATAGTGCTTTGAAGTCTTATAATGTTTGCATTCATTGATTGTAATGATTTCATTCTGTTTTGTTTGATTTTATTGTTTGATGGTACGAACATCTACTTTGAAGAAAACAGGACATTATGGCAGCCATTGCTGATTTAATATCATCTTGCTTTGAAGTCCTACCATGCTTTGGTTCTTCTGTTTCCACTGGTTCTTACATGTTATTTCTTATTGGATTTTAATATGTGTGATAGTATAAATCATTTTTTAAGGAAAATGAGCTATTATAGTAGCCAATGTTCATTTTATGTTATTTGGTTTTGAATGTCCTATAATACTTTCATTGTCTTGAATGGTTTTATACTACTTTGTTATGTTTGATATTATTGTGTGTGAGATTATGCTCAACTATTTCAAAGAAAGAGACATTATAGTAGCTACTGTTGATACTCAGTTGTCTTATTGTGAAGTGCTGTGTTGCTTGCATTGTTCTGTTTCTGATTTGCTTTGTTCTATTCTCTTTTGTTTTATTCACTTTAAAATTTAAAAAACTCCCACTCCACTACCCAGTGTAGTCACTGCAAACAGTTTGCACTGGAACAGTATCTGGGTATATTTACAGGCACTTACTTGAAACTACAAAATGAAGCAAAGTTTTCTCTCTTTCTCTTGAAAGCCAATGGGTCAGAGAATGAGGAATCTGCAGTGACACAATGTGAAATACACAATGAGTCGGAAATTATAAAGGTGAGAAGAGAGTACCTTTGCCAGTTCTACCTCAGGACATTTCACTGTTCTGTGGGCTCAGAATTCCACATAAGACAACCATATCCAAAGACTCTCAAGGCACAACTGGAAGATTCAGGGATGCAAGGAGCATGTGTCTGGGCTCAGCCTGATATGGAAACAGTCACACAGCATGAAAACTAAGGGACAGCATTCACAGCTCCTGGCTACCACCCTTCCTCAGGTGCCTCTCCTCCTTCCACTAGATGCTTCCCACTGATCAAAGCCACATGACTGTCCTTCCACCAAAAGACTCTCTGTTCCATCCTGACTTCATGCCTTTCCTCTGGCTCTTCTGATTTGCTTTGTTCTGTTCTCTTTTGTTTTATGCTCTTTAAAATAAAAAAGCATGCTCCCATCTTCCTTGCCAAATTGGTCCAAATGATGCTAAAAGTGGCTGTATAATGTAATATATATTGTTTATTATAATTTGAGAGTCTCTCATCATTCAAAAATAATGTTAAATCTTGTGATTGGGTTTTCATAAGTCATCAAGAAATTATCAATATACTTAAACAAAAATCCCTTGGGTTAGGGGAAGATTATTGAAAGGGACTCCAATTGGTGAATAAGAAAAGTGGTTGCCTTATAAAATTAGAGAGATAAATGAGTGAAGAGGGTAGCCAATACTTTGGCCTTAGCCCTCCAAGATCAATGAGGGTCCAGAATATAAAAAAATACTCTGCTCTGGCATCTTATTTATGGTGAGTCTCTGGTCTTTTGATCAAGAAGATTGTGAGACCACAGATGAAAGTGATCATAGTTATATGGTGCACATGAGGAAAGTCACCAGGAGAGAAATATCTCCCAAGCTTTCACAAAAAGCGGTTTGGTCAAGCAATGGCTGTGACTCAATCAGACAGCTGACACTTATAGAAGTACTAAGAGGTGCTATGCATTGTTCTAAGCTATTTCTGAGGAGACATAAGTGACCTTGAGAGACAACAAGACATTGATTGTAATTAATACAGATCTCATCTTAACCTGGTCTTGAACATCCTGAAGAAATGTTCAACTACAAGAGATATAAAACAGTGCCACAGTAAATGTTAGCTATGAAAGAAACTGAAATCACTGACACCTTTTGACCATTTCTGAATGCCCTGGTAACTGACTACTGTTATGGATTAATGGACTGTATAGGGTTTCAATTGCTAAATGCAGGGACTTAAAATCCTTGAATTGGAAATGTTTAAACAAAATGGAAACAGTTCAAGAATAAAAAGATCTTCTACAGAGTTCTCCAATAAAAGGTACCTCAAACTTCAACTGACCACACATTGCTAGCAACAACAAAACAGAAAAATGAGAGGCATTGAGAGTCATTAAAGCTGAAAATAGACAACACCTGTGGGAGATAGCCTGCCAGGTATAAAACAAAGACTGCCCAGGGTGAGTAAAAAATATAAGTAACTCCAGGTTCCTAAACAGCAGGTCCTTAGGTTACCATACAGGCAGATTCCTAGGCAATGGGGCATCATGTGATATTAAATTGCTAAATATATAAATAAATACCCTTACAGTGATGGGGCAGTTCCTTTCCTCCCATCAAGAGAGAAGGCTACACCTGGCCTCAGCTTTAGTCTTTCTTTATTTTCTCATCCTCTTGTGGTTCTTTTCCACTCAGAATATCAAGAACCGTGCTGGTCATGACACATTTCTTTCAGATATGACATTTAGACAATATCAATACCTCATTCTTGACATCTACCTGTTCCTCTACCATTTCTCTGACAATTTCTACCCAGGACAGTAAAAAGTTTATATATGATTAGGTACATGTTGGAGGAATTGACATTCTTATGAGGAAATTCTCACTCCAAAAACTGTTTCCAGCAAAGTCACAGGTATAACCAGGTCACAATGCCAATGCTATCCCATGTGTCCCATGATCATGAATAGTAACCTGGATTATAGAGTGCAGATAAAAGGAGTCTAAGAAATTTCCTTGAATCCATGTGATTTACAAGTAAAGCAATACTATAATGTACCCTTCATTAATAATCCCTGAGAACAGCAATGTCCCTCATAACACACTAGTGTATGTGAGACAGTTCTAAGCTATAGTTCCAACAGTTAATTATTAAATACACTGTATGGATAAATGATAATGTGTTCTAATAACAACTAATGACCCAGTCCCCAGGGTTGACATTCTGAACCCTGTATCAGGAGTTGTCAGCTGGTTGATAAAGCTTGTTTGCCTTATTCTCAGCCTCCTTGGATGATTCTTTGAATGCTCTGAAACACTAGTCCTCTTACAAATTTTTAAAGAAATTGAAAGGGAAGCAATATTTCCTAACTCATTCCTGGATGCAAGTGTTACCCTGATACTAAAACCAAAGAAAGATTCAACCAAAAAACAAAATAAAATAGAATTGAAATCTTACCTTCCTCATGAGCATAGATGCAACAATCCTCAGTAAGATACTAGCAAACAGAATATAGCAGAACATCAAGCAGATTTGACACCATGCCAAAGTGGGATTCATCCCAAGAACGCAACAATGGTTCAGCATACATAAATCAATAAATGTAATATGTCATATAAACAGAGTCAAAGACAGATATCATATGATATCTCAATAGGTACCAAAAAGCTTTGATAAATGCAGCACTCTTTCTTGATTGAAAAACATCACAGGAAATCAGAATATATGATCTTTACCTCAAACAGATAAAAGCCACCTATGCAAATCAACAGCCAGCATCATACATACTACATTGACAAAAACCAAAAGCTTTTATTTTGAAATCAGAAACAAGACAAGAATTTATAGTGTCACCACTCCTAGTTCAAATAGTTCTGCAAATATTAGCCAAAACAATTAGACAAAATAGAGAAATAAAAGAAGTAAAGATAAGAAAGAAAAAAATTAAATTATCATTCTTCATAGATGACATGATACTCCAATCCAATCCAAAAATGGGCATCTTAGATGAATACACACTTCTCAATAAATAAATAAATAAAATAACTATATAAAAATAAATAAATAAAATAACTATATGAAAAAAATGTTCAACATCACTCATCATTCAAGAAATGCAAACAGAACTGAGATTTCAAGTCACCCCAGAAAAAATGACTATCATCAAGAAATCAACCAATAACAAATGCTGGAGGGGTTGTGGGGGAAAAGGAAACTTTTTGCACTTTTGGTGGGGGTGAATACTGGTGCAACCACTGTGGAAATCAGCATGGAGATTCCTCAGAGAGTTACGATTAGAGAGCCCATTTAGCCCAGTTATATCCCTTTTGAGTATCTTCCCTTAAGGTTTAAAAATATCATACCAAAGTGATACATGTACACCCATGTTCATAGCAACAACATTTGAAATAGCCAAATCTTGGAAACAACCCAAATTTCCACTAACTGAAGAATGGATAAAAATGATATGGTATTTTTATGCAATTACTACTCAAACATAAAGAAGGATAAACTTGAAACTTTTGTAGTTAAGTGGATACAACTTGAGACCATACTCATAAATGAAATAAACCAAACTCACTTGTATCAACTTTGTATTAACTCCCTAGTGTGAGAAACTGAAAGAGAAAATTAGATCTAAAATGTACAATAGATATTATGAAATCAGAAGAAATTGTTCAAAATGAAAAAGGAACTACAATAGGGGAAAGGAGAAAAGATGGAATGGAAAATGGAAAAAAAATACAAGTCAGGTATATTATTAGTGTCTTTTATTTCATTGAAAAGGAAAATGGATGGTAATCTCTACTGGAGAAATTTTAATGCCCATATTTTGTACTCTCAACTATTTTAAATATAACAATATACAATGCATCAACTACTGTCTTTCACCTATCATTTTGGTATGAAATTTTGTTTTACCATTTTTCCATAAAAAGGAAAATCATAAAATTTCCTATTTCTATTTCTATTTCTCCTTCCTCTTGCTCTCACTGCATATTCCCCTACTCCTCAACCTCCTCCTGTTCATCATCATTATAATCAAATTCTTCATTTTCATTCTTTTTTTGAGACTACATTATTTTGAAATGTCATAATTTGCAGTATCCTAGTACTATTTTATCATAATTTAAACCATAGAATTATAAATAGAATATGCATTTACTTGTTTTTATTTATAATTTTATTTATATATCAAATTTATTCGGGTTTGCATTACATTCGTAATGTCTTCATAGTTACTGCCATAACATGTCTATGAATTTTTCCATATTTATTCTAATTAAACATGTCTTTGGAAAACAGAAGTTAATAAAATTTGTGATTTACACTTCAATTTGACAATCCGTATTTAACTGAATAATATATTATGTTTACATTTTTGTAGCAATATACTCCTTTGGTTCACACTATGCATTTTCACTGTAAGA
>PVJX010050896.1:0-10503 GCA_004027295.1 Dolichotis patagonum | reverse complement strand
TTGTGTCTTATTGGGATTTTAATATATGTGATTGTATAAACAAATATTTTTATTGAAAATGAGATATTATAGTAGCCATTGATCATTCTCTGTTATTCAGTTCAGAATATCCTGTAATTCTTTCATTCTCTTGAGTGGTTTTATACTATTGTGTTATGTTTGATATTATTGTATCTGAAACTATGCTCAACTATAGCAGAGAAAGAGATATTTTGACAGCTACTGTTAATGTCCGGTTATCTTGTTGTAAAGTGTTGTGTTGCTTATGCTGTTCTGTTCTGATCTGCTTTGTTCTGTATTCTCTTTAAAATAAAAAAAATCAATAAGAACTGTAGGAGTAATAAAACCCAAAATGCATAATTGCTACTGTAAAAAAGAGAGCAAAAGAAAGTGCTCTAAAGTATATAACTGCATGTATGTTTAAGTGTGGAAGATAGATGACCATACTACTGTTTTTGTTAGGTTGTTGAGCAGAACTGTTAATGTCTACTGTTTGAATGTCTACTTTGTATGCTTTAATTTTGTAACTTGAACAACTATTTCCAAATAACAGTATGTGACTTATCAACTAGTGATTTCTTAGGGGGTTTTTTTGTTCTTTTCTTTTTTTTTTTTTTTGTTTTGAACTCTGTATTGTTGCTACCATTTTTTCTGTTTTGTTTGGTTGGTTTTTTTTTCTTTCTAAATAAAATTTTTTAAAAAAGACTTCTGGCCCTTAGGGCCAGAAATCACATGCTTTTACCTCTGTTGTAGTTTGCTGGAGAGTAGAACCTAGGATCAATTCAGATCAAGAGAAGGGTAAAAGTAGTGATCAAGTACATTACCAAGGCACTGACTGGTATGACATGAGGAATTATAACTGTCTTTGGAAACAATTTGCATAGTATACACCAAATCATAATAAAAAGGAACAGATACACAAATTTCACATTTTTTTATTTTAAAGAGGATAAAACCAAGGAAAACAAAACAGAATAAAATCAATCAAAATAAACCAGAAAAAGTGATACAGGACTTTCAAACCTTATGAAATCAACAATAGTTACAATGCCTTTGTTTTCTTCAAAATAGCCTTCAGACATTAAAAATTGAGCAGAACAGAATAGAAACAATAAAAACAAAACAATGAATGCAATAAAGGATTTCAAAACAAGCCAGTAGTAAACATATAATGGCTTCCATAACATGTCTTGCTATCTTTTAAATAGCCACTCATGCTATCAGAGTTAACATAAACCAAAGAAAATAAAACCCAACCCAATAAAACAATGAAAATGATATAATATCTATAATATCTCAGTTTACAGCTGGGGCTCTCCTCCCACATGGCCTGGTTCTCTCCCTCTGCAGTCTGCAAATGGCCACAAAAGTTGGGGGTAAGATAAATAGGCATGTGCATGATATAAACAAAAGGATTTTTCATGCAAGCCTAAATGTGCAGAATAATGACACCTTTCTCTACTGGTATAAAACAGTTGCCTGATATTTTCTAGGTTCCTGAAGTTATGTACAATGAGATTACATGGCATATTTTAGAGCATCATCATCAAAGGAATGTATATAGACTCTTTTATAAAACCAACTAAAGGTCAAACAGGCCATAGAGAATTTTCTATGCACTGAGGAGTCATAGTGCCTTTAGCTATAATTGAGAATTTGAAAAACTCTATTAATGGTATAAAACATCTATTAATATTTTCAGGGATTTAAATGATGTTTTCAGATATTTTCCCAAATTTGCCAAGAAAAAATTCCACTAAATTACACACCCTTTTCCCATCTAGTTCTCCAAAGAACTAAAAATTCATCCAGTGGTGTGGTCATTGTGTGGCATATACAAGTGAAATCCTGTACATTGAAGGATGCAGTCAGAAACTTAGAACTCAAAAAAATCACATAATCAGAAAACTCAAGAAAATGCAAGAAATAATATCTCTTGGCATGGAAAAATGTTGAACTATTCTCTTTAATTAACAGTCATGATGTTCTGGAAGTCCTTTTCTGTGTGTGTTTTTAGAAGGCATACTCAAAAATACGGCAAATGATGCTGCCAAGTGCCTTCCAACAGAAAAGCAGGCTCATAAAAATATTTCAATGAGTCTTAATCCACCTTATACATTGGGTTTGACACTGTACAGTTTCTGACTGTTACTCAAAGTCAAAGTGACTATGAAAGGAAAACACTTTGATTGATTCAGGATTTCAAGGTAGCCACAAGACCATAACTAAACTCACTCAAGAAGGAGGACTTCCAGTACTACTTCAGTGAGTGGCAAGAATGATGGGATAAGTGCCTTTGAAGCGAAAGAGTTTTTAAGGAGAATGAACTACAATATGTCTTTTAAATTTTTTACATTTAAGTGTATTTTATCATATTATCATATCTAGTATATGCGGTAAACTGATCTTTGACAATTGCAATAAAAATATATGATGGGAAAATCTCTTTTAATTATGTTGGAAAAACTACAACCTGGCCTTATATTATATACAAAAAGTAACTCTAAATGGGTTAAAGTCTCAAATATAAGGTAACAAACTACAGGACTCCTAAAAAAAATGTAATGAAAAAGTTCCTTGACCGCAACCTTAGTAATAAGCTTTGGAGTGTTATGCCAAACACAGACCAAAAAAAAAAAAAAATTCAAATGGAACTACATCAATGAGAATTTGCTTTTTGCAGGACAAAAAAAGCAATTAATAAAATGTAAATGCATCTATGGTTTTGAATTTTAACATACTCAAAATATGTTATGAGAATATGCCAAAATTAACTTCAACATTTTGTATTACTAATATGCAATAACAAAAAGGAAATAAAATATGATACATATGTACAAAGAAATACTTTTTACCATTTAAAAAAGAAGGAAGCTGGGCATGATGCTTCATACCTGCAATTCCAGCAATCGGGAGGCAGAGGCAAGTAGACTACTGTGAGTTCAAGGCCAGTCTTAGCTACTGCCAATCTGAATTTTATAGTTAGACTGTATCTCAAAAACCAAAATAAATAAATGAATAACAATAATAAACAAAAAAGAAAGAAATTCTGCCACTTGCACAAGGTGGGTGAGATATATATTGAGTAAGATAAACCTAGCACAGACAAATACAGTAGGGTTTCGCTTACAAATGTAATCTATAAAAGGCAAAGTCATAGAAGCAGAGAGTAGAACAGTGATTATCAAGGACTGGGGGTGGTAAATAGAGAGGTACTGGTCAAAATGTACAAACCTTTAGTAGCAAAATGAACAAATTCTGGGGATCTAATTTACAGCATGGGTGATAATGAATGTGTTAATTAATTTGATCATGGTAATACTTGTGCATTGTACACATGTATCAAATAATCACACATGGAGGAAGTGAGTGGATACTTCTTTGCCAGATGCGCAAGTGTGACTCCACAGAACACACAAAATATAAACCTAGTCTGAAGAATGAGTAAGAGTTTGACAGTCTAGGAAGAAGGGTAGGAATATGCAAAGCCAATAATTCAGTAAACAATGACAAAAGCAAAATCCCTCGTTATAATTCATACACAGTGACTCAAGTACTTTAAGAGAAATAAACTCATAAATTCATTAAAGTTACACAGGAAGTACCATAGTATCTGCTTTTATCAGGAAACATTTGGCTTGACAAATCATGAAGGGGCAAAGTGACAACATTTGAGAAGAGTAACCAACCTCTAACAATAGTGCTATTTAACCTCAGGAATTATAGGAGGAGATGCATCAGAAACTAGCCATTCCTGTGTCTTCCACAGACCACCTATTTTCCTATATATCTGCTTTTTTCTGCTAGCTACTTCACTAGTCAGCCCCTTTTCTGTGGATCCTCCTGCTTCAGCTTATACCTGTCTCTGAGCAACTATTCCTGCCCCCTCTACACAGTAGCAGACCTTTGTACATCATTTTGATACATGTCCATAAGTTTCACTGTCCTGAGTAAGTCTGTTTCTTAATTTCAAATTCCCAAGACATGGATCTGATTGGCTCTCTTCCCAGTTTTTTTTTAACCCAGGCTGTGCAATCCATAAGTTTTTGCCTTGCTAAAACATGGACTTGCTGTCTTAGGGTAGTTACACACCCCTGGTCCCAGAAGTATCATCTAGATGGTGTAGTACATGGAACCTCACTATTCCAAGCCCATTCGCTAGTGAGCAAGGCCTCAGCAGTTTCCTTCAGAAGGGGTTGAGGAAATAGCAGGCTATTGTAAACAAGCCTAGGACAGCTTAGATAATTTTACTCAACAGAGAAAATGTTTTGACTTAGATAGTAATCAAGAAATGATTCTGTCAAATACAGCCAAATGAAATAGGCTTGCAATTGCTGCAGTGGGAGAGAACACAGAAGCTGCTGGCCAAAGCACAGAGAATACAACAGAGCAGAACACCGGAGGAGGGCAAGGACTTTGTGGTTGGGGAGGACAGTTGCAGTACTAAGAAACAGAGAAGAAACCTGTATCTGATGGAATTCAACAGTTCTTCAGTATAAACCATTTACCCTACTGAGACTGAGTAACAAAGTAATTTGTTAGATGGTTATAGGCAGAGTACTCAGCACTAAGAGAAAAACTCAGGTAGCAATCAAGTAGCTTTTGGGGTCTAAGTTAAAAGAAGCTGTTTAGTAATTTCATTCAGATGTGCAGCTCAGGTCTAACCATTGTCTTATTGTCACTCTGTACACTACTCATAACCTCAGAATTCCAGGAATGCCCACCTGGTCTTGGGAAAAAGGCATTTCATTGACAAACTGTACCTGAAGATCATGAGAAAATCACCCCAGTGGGAAACTTTAAAAAAAAAACCTTAAATCCCACTTAAAAAATAAGGTGTAATAATTGTTGGACAGGAAAAAAAATATGTTGATACATTGTGCCAACTTGAGAAGTTTATGAAGTTAACTGACTGGGGGGGCAGGGTTCTTTGTAAATATCCTCACCCCATGCAAAGGAGGGCAAGGAGGTTTTGTGAGGGCTACACCTGCCCTGATTGGGGGGTAGGGTGGCCTATATACTGCATAAGCCAGGAGAAGAGGCTTATTTTGTCCTTTTTTGCTCTTGCTGCTTTTGCTCTGGATGCTGCCTTGAAATGTTGCCCCAATGCCATGCCACCCTGCCTGGGAGCCAGCTGATTATGGGCTGAAACCTTCCAAAACAGTAAGCTAAATACATCTTTCCTTCCTTTCTTTTGGGTGTTGAGTGTCTTGTCTCAGCAATGAGAGCAATGCTGAAGCTGGTACAGAATTTGTTACCTGAGGGGTGGGGTTGTCGCTGTGAGTATACCTGACCATGTGATCCAAGAGTCTCTAGGAAAGGCTTATGGGAAGAGTTTGGAAAGGTTTGGAAATGTCACCTGAAAAAGTGGCACAGGAAGAGCTTAGGCTGTTCTGTATGGGAGATTCTGGTCAGAGCTCAGAAGGCTGGAAGGTTTATGGAAAGCCTCCCAGTAAAGACCAGGCTCGGGAGGTTCCTGCTGAGAAGAAGGAATGGTTGTTGGACTCCATATAATGTCTTATGGCTTGAAAGAAAGTTTGTCTGCATTTTGCTTGTGTCCAGAGACTTTGCCTGAGCCTAAGATTAAGGGCAGTGGACTGATTGATCTGCCAGAAGAAATCCCAAGGCAGTCGAATGCTGAGGCAGTGGCACGGCCATTGTTGGGGCTTTTAGCCAGATCTATATTGTGAACCAAGAGCAGAGAACCCAGCAGGGTGATTTAAAATGCTGTGAGTCTGGCCAGAAGGAAAGCTCCCGTAGAGCTGAGGACTATAAAGATAGAGCTGAGACCACAATTGCTGAGAAGGAACAGAGACATAAAAAAGATGGCCTGGGGCATCCCAGGAAGCAATGCTTTGCAGCCCCAGAGCTGCAAAAGTGAAAGATTTTGCTTGGAGGAGAAAGCTTCAGAGAACCATGTTCCAGAATGGTGATGTAGGCCCCATAAGGTTTCAGAATGGCAGTGACATAAAGAATTTGTTCCTCACAATCAGCTTCAGAGTGCCCAGTAATATAGGGCACTCAATTCCTACAGCCAAGAGAGAGAAGAGCAAGGCTACTGCTCCAGCTAGCAGAGACCTCGGCATCATTCACATGGTGCTGGTTTTAAGTGCATACATAATGCAAGGGTTCTAAGATTAAAAAGGTTTCCACCCTAATCTCAGAAGGCCTGGGTAACCAGGCAGTGCACCCCTAAGAGGGCAATGTGAAGCCCAAGGTGCACTGCAGACCCCAGAAGTTTGGAAAATCCAGGAATGTGGATCATCTAAGGAAACCTGCAATGAGGGAGCAAAGCCAGCCCAAGAGAGAAGCATGGGACCAGTAACCACCAGAAGTGCCATAGGAGTAAAGTCACACAAGCCCTTTGAAGCTCACAATTTGCCATATATTGCCTGTTCCCCCACAGGTACAAGATATCTGGTTTTCTGCACTGGCTCCTTTGAGGACTCAGCCCTGTCTGACTGCCTATAATATTTCTATCTAACTCAGCTTCCTGTAACAATCACCCCTCTGAAGAAGTAACCCAAACTTCTGTGAGAGAGTAATGGGCACTGAATTCTTGCTAAATTTTTATTTCATTCTGGTTTATATCCAAGGAAAGCAGAGTAATAGTTTCAGGGTTAGGAGCACCTGGCTGAAATGGCCTGCTTCGCATCACTGATGAAGTGTTTATGTTCCAATTCCTTCCTGTCCTGTTTGTCTTCATGGAAAAACCAACTGGGACTCTGAATTATAATTGTTTGTAAATAACAGAAGATTATTTGCTTGGTAGCAAAGGCCTGTCTAGAATTTTAGATAAACTTAAGTCCTGTGTATGAGAAAGACCCAAACATTAGTCTTGAACTAAGAAATACACCATCTTTTTGTCTCCACCTCAGGTTTGCTGCTTATAATATGGCTAGTTACCCATAGGGAGTAGACTAAACTGTGTACAGTTGGTGAATTCCACTAACAGTACACACTTAAACATATGGTGAGCTACAGATAGAACTACAATGTGTTTTGTTTTCTGAACTTTCTTCCAATTTTCTTACCTTGATTTCTTCCTAAAAGTGAGAGGAGATAAATCAAATCAAAAGCAAAGGAAAAATGGGTACTTCTGCTTTCCCACTCTCATATCTCTTTTAAAAAACTTATTTGTTCCACCCAAGGTAAGAATATTGACATAGAACAGCAAAGAAAAAAAATGGCAGGTCTCAAAAATATCAGATTTATGAGCGGACATCAAACATTAACCTTGTTTTATTTTTTACCTTTTTTTCCTATCTGTTATTATTGAGTACAATATATACCCCTGGGATGAAGTCAGGCAAAATACATGCATTACTCTGCTTAATAGTCTCATAATAATTTAGATTAGTGGATTCCATTATCATTGTTATCATTATTATTGTTATATAATTTACAAATTTTCTAGAGGCTGAATAAATTCCCCATTTCACACAATTATATTTGATCTTAAACATCTTAGTATAGATGATTATGTGGGCAGGCCTGTCTACACCTTCCAGACTACAGTGTTTGTCTTAGTTACTTTTTACTCATCACTGAGACAAAATACCTGATGCCCAAAGTTGGGAAAGGAAAGGTTTATTTCTTACAGTTCTTGGGGATTTCAGTCCATACTCAGTTGGCTCCAAGGCAGGGTGGCATGGCAGGGTGCAGTTCATGGAGGCTGCAAACAGTAGGCAGAAACTGGCAAGAAAGAGAAACACACCTTCTCCCTGCCATTACATCATACCCTGGCTCCACCCCTAGGAGGGTGTAGCATTCACACCACCAATCCAAGCACGAGACAATGAACCAATCATAAATGCATAACTGCATGAGGTTTAGGGGCCACTGACATAAACCATGACAATGTTCAACAATGAACCACCTGCCAGCAACTATTCTAGGCACTGGGTGCAACAATAAGTGAACAAGTCAAAGACCTTGTCTTCATGAAGCTTATATTCTAATAGAGAAAGGAGATAACAACTATTTTTTAAATATATAATTCTGAATAGTAGAAAATGTTCTAAATATTTAAGCAAGGTATTTAACTACAGAGTACCTGGCAAGATAATGGCCTGTGAGGAAAGGACTCTGAGAAGATGGTGTTTGAATGACACTGGAGTGATGAGACAGTAGCAGCCATGTGAAGGCCTGAGTGTAGAATACTCTAGGTAGAGAAATGTCTAGTGAGCACAACTTGAAGAAAACACATGTGGCTTCAGAACAAGATGGCAGACTGGTAGGTAGCAGGAGAGAGACCCTCTCTGAGAGAGACAGCTCAAATGCCAGAATAAAACACCCTGGAGAGACCCAAAGAGATAGAGATGACTCTCACAACCCAGGGAAAAACTATACCACAAAAAACCACTCAAATATGAGGTCCTGGGACTACCATCAGAGAAGCTAAGGTCACCAAGTACAGAGCCCTCCTTGAGCCACCTGAATTCCTGCCTGACCTGAACAAGCGATCTGCACCATAGAAACTGGCTTGAGCCACCAGAGCACGGAGCTGAACAGCCCTGCATCCAGCTCGCCAAGACAGGCCCTGTGCTTGACCCACCCGGAGGCACCGTGGATTCCCATTGCAGCCTCGCTGAAGTCAGAGGTCGGGGAGTCCTGCAGTTCTCAGGATGGGCATCCACATGTGGTGAGTCGTGGGACTGGGACCCTCCCACAGGAAAGGGGTAACCGACTGGACAACATGTTGGATTTGGGCAGGACAGCCCTAACTCCATAAGGAAGTGGCTTCAGCTGGTTGCTCCCCTCGTGGAGTGGATTGGTGAATCTGCTTGGATTAGGCTGCACCCCTTGTGGGGAGACAGTGAGTCACTACAGTACTTCCCTGAGATCAGTGCACACTGACACAGTGAACGCCTGCAGGGGTTGACTATCCCGAAGGGGAGGAGCTAGCACACACTGCGGGTGGGTGAACTCTAATCTCTGATAACCTATTGAAGAGGGCTAAAGCTCCTGGCCTGCGCCCTCTAGAGGAGCCTTAACCAACAAGAAAAGGGTCTGGGCATTACACTGTACACTTGTGTGGAAGGAACCAAAAACATGACAAAAGGGAGAAATAAGAAACTACTCCCAGCCCCCAACCCTGAGAATACTGATCCAGGAGAAGTAAACACAAAAGAGATTGAGGGCAGCAATAATGCAACATCAAACACAGCGTTAGCGGACATAAAGAGATATCTTCAGGACCTTGTAAGTGGGACCAAAACTGAAATATTAATTCAAATTAAATGAGAGATAAGTAGATTAATAATAGAAGGGATGGGCACCTCTCAAGAAAGCACAGACAAAAGAATGGAGGAACAAAAATGGAGAGAAAAATTTAATGAAGAATTCAGGAAAAACCTAGAATTAATGAAACAGATTCAAAGAGATTATCAGGAAACTAAAGACTCCATAGAAAGCTGGCAAAACTGCTTGAAAGAAACCAAAGAGAGACTATCAAAAATTGAACACAGGCTTTCAATGTGGGGTCATGAAAGGGAAGATCTCTTAAAAATAACAAGGGAGCAGGCAGTAAAGATACAAAGACTGGAAGATGACAAGAGGATATATAACTTAAGAATAAAGTATGTGAATGAAGAAGCAGGAATCAAATCAGAGGAATTATAAAGGCTATCCACAGCAATTATTAAGGAAAATTTCCCAAGCATAGAAAAAAGAAATGATATGCAGAAGTATAAAGCATACAGAAATCCAGCCACCTACAACCAAAACAGAGCTACACCCAGACACATGATAATCAAGATCCCAGAAATTCAATATAAGAACAGAATATTAAAAGCCATCAGAGAAAAGAAACAGATCACCTATAAAGGAAAACCCATCAAAATCACGGCAGACTTCTCAATACAGACCATCAGGTCAAGAAGAGCTTGAAGTAATTCAAGTGCTGAAGGAGAACAATCTCCAACCCAGATTGATGTATCCTGCAAAACTCTCTCTAGAAATTAATGGAGAAGCAAGATGCTTCCATGACAAAGAGGAACTAGGAGAATTTGTGACCACCAGTCCAACCCTACAAAAAATACTGAAGGACATTCTAGGGAGAGAGAACAAGAATACGAGCATTTCAGGAACAGTGGCAGAGAGGCCTCAGTGAAGGAGACAGACAGTGGGGTGGAAGAGAAAAATAGACTATCAATGGCATAAAAATAGAATAGCAGAAATGAGGCAGAGAAGAATGGCTATAATCTCTAGTATAGAGGGCCTCGAAATAGTACCAGAGAGAAACACAGGCAGAGTAGATCAGGAAATAGGGGCCATTGAGATGCTCTTTATAGGGAGGCAGTGGGAACCAAAACAAGCAGTGTACCCCATGGGAGTGAAAGGGGAGGAATTGTCTAAAAAATGAAGGCAGAGGATACTGTAATGGGGTAACAAGATTTAAAATTCACATTATTCTCACCACTCTGCTTGGATGGATTATGTGCTGTCCCAGTTTGTCTACTTACACTAGGACAGGGTCAGCTATCCCAAAAATAAAAGGAC
>PVJX010050895.1:0-10532 GCA_004027295.1 Dolichotis patagonum | reverse complement strand
TCCAACACACTGTCAGCTTCAAGAAAACAATTATCCACCTTCTCTGAGAATATGATTTTTTCCACAGTGACAAATGGGTGGGAGAACATATGAAGGACCGTTGATAAGCAATTGCATAATGACCTGGTAATTAACCTAACAGGAATTAAAGGAAGAAGAAGTAATATGTGCAGTCTCCAACGAGTTCTCAAATAGGCATCTATATATCAATGACCAAAAACTCACCCTTTTTCCCTTACTTTGTATCCTCATAATGTTGGACAGACTTTCTCCAGCGTAGCCCTTCAAAATTGTCAACTCCAGAAACAAATAAGATAAACATTCCTGGCACCTTGTGTTTTCATTACACTATAAATTAAGAAGTTATTTCATCAACAGCAATGCCCAAGCCACATGGAGGAACTCCCAAGCAAAGATCTCACCAATGGCGCCCAAGGCATTCACCATAGGCTGTCAGAAGCCCTTGTGCCCAGCAAAGATGGATGTCTCTACATCCACCATCATCAGAAATGAGTTACTCATTGCACTTATGTTTCCCATGGCTCACTGCTAAGCTGATATCTCCCTGAGAGCCATCTGATCTGTCATACCTTGGTTATGTGATGTCATCTTTGCAAAGATCCTGGGACAGGAATTGCTATCCTCAGCCTTCAAAAGGAACAAACAAGGTAACGAATATCCTCAAGGATATTCAAAGATACTCAAGGACTTTGCAAATAAAATGGTCTCACCAATAGCTACTGCATTTATTCACTGTCTCCACCACTTCCCAGTCTTTGCCAACATTGCTATCATTTTACCAAATACCAAGTTTCTACTGTCAGTTGTATATTTTCTTCTTTCTTTTTCTCCTTCATTTTCTGGGTCCAATGAATTAAGTCCACCACCATCATTGGTGCTGTGGAGATTCAAAGGAAATCATAAGCCATAATTTGACTAAAAATGTAAAAAATCAATGTATAGAAATAAAGAATTTTAAGTGGTAGATGACAAAATTGATTTTATGGTAGGAATGTTGAGGGAAGGTGTAACAAAATGAATCAAGAAATCATGCAAAGAAAGTTCTAAGAAAGAATTTAGCATTTAGTTAGGCTTTAAATTTAGGCCAAAGATGAAGTTTTTTTCATATTTTTTCTAAGATTTCATTGTAAGAAAAGGAAAGAAATGAAAAGTAATAAATCTTTAGCAAGGGCTACTTTAGTCGATAACAAAGCTCAAGCAACACTGAAGGAACGACCCATAAACACCCCACCCACACTTCTTGGAGTGGCAGCAAGGAGCCTGGAGAATCCATCTGGTCAGAAGAGATTTCAACGAAGTGAAATGTTCGGCAGACAGGAATTATAACTGATGCAGACAAAAACACTGATGAGAAAACTTTCCCAGAAGAATGTAGTTAATAAAGCAGTTGATTGGCCCCTACAAACTCAGCAACTAGAGAGATAACTGCCCTTGGGAGGAGAATGAATATTTTCCCATGGGAAAAATTGAATAAGCCTAAAGAAAGAGCACCACATTTTGACACACAGGGCTTCACTAGCCTAAGTGTTAGGTTTACAAATAAAGACTACAGAGCTATCAGTTACATCCCATGTACTGTAAATATTCCATTTTTTGAGATATTACTATTAAATATGGTACAGTCATTGAAGAAAATGTTCCAGATGTGAGATAAAGAAGAATCAACCAGTGTATACAACCCCAGAGACAAGGTGCTATGAAGAAATAGCAAGAAAAAAATCTTTAAATTAAAAATCTATTGATGAAATAAAAATTTAAACAACTGGTTGGAAAAGAAAATATCTAAATCTCTCAAAAGATTAAACAAAGAAGCTGGATGTAAAGGTGCATACCTGTAATCCCAGCACATGGGAGGCAGAGGCAGGAGAATCACAGTGAGATTGACACCAGCCTGGACTACATACTGAGTTTAAGGCCATCATGAACTACATAGCAGATTCCAACTAAAAAAGGAAGTTACAAAGAAGAAAGAAAGAAAGAAAGAAAGAAAGAAAGAAAGAGAGAGAGAGAGAGAGAGAGAGAGAAAGAAAGAAAGAAAGAAAGAAAGAAAGAAAGAAAGAAAGAAAGACTGAAAAAAAAGTAAGGCTTTGATCCAAGAGACTCAATGTTTGTCAGTAGAACAAAACAAATGGAGAAAAGGAAATTATCAAAGAAAACAAAATTTTCAAAGTTTTTGAGATTGGTCTCCAGCATACACCACTCCCTTAAAAGAAGAGAAATATTAAGTAAAACAGCCATATTAAAGGAAGTCCCAGGGATTTTTCAAAATGTTATAAGAAAAAGAAAAGATTAAACTTTTCCCACATGAAGTTCTGTTACACAGCAATTTGAATTGTGTTATACTTATAGCCACATTGAACATAAAAAGGGTAAAATAAAATGAAGCAAAGCCTCAAATTTCTGAGGCAAAGTAACTTTCAGCATCAATTTTTGTAGAGTTTAGCCAAACTAAAAATAAAATATCTACATACAATGATGTTATCAGACACATTAAAGTTCCTACAGATGCCCTCCTGAGGGAGGCCGGTATAGCCTTACATCCCAAGACAGGTAGAGGTGAAAACTGTGTTGGTCCAGGCCCAGGACAAGCCAGGCCCAGTGCATGGATGTACCAACATCACCTTCAAAGCCCAAACTGGTCCCAACCTGGCCTGCAGCCTGAGCAAGGGACACTGGACTTAGAAAAGCACCATGCAGGATAAGTAGTTCTGGTTCAAGCTTAGACAGAGCAATGATGCCTTTTAAGTCGGACTTAGTCCATAGTTTCTTAGGAAGTAAGCAAACAATGCATTCCAGAAAAAGAAGAGAGCAAAACAAACAAAAAAACAACCAAAAAGTAAACCCAAAAAGAAATAATTGACTCAGTCAAGCAATATAACAAGAGAAATCTAACATTACTGCCTTTTAGAAGGCTTGGAACACCAAGGTGAACACCAAGTAATGAAATCACCAGGACCAAATATTTTGAAAACTTGCTTGATTTGGTACAGACTTTGAGAAGTACATATAGTGTCACTAAAAGAACGTTACCACGGAAAGAGAAAACATAGATTCAAAAACAAAATCTGTGAAGGACAGTAAAATGAAAATGAGTCATTAGGGAGATTGAGAAAGAACAATACTCACAGTCTTAATGAAAACTAATTTGATATGTGATAACATCACTCTGCGGACAGGATAGAGAGAGGAAATGAGTGTTAGAAGCTTGTGTCTTTATGTTCAGGGGAGGAAGTAATGATTTCTAAAACCAATCAATCTCAAATTAGCTACACAGATAAATGATTTTTTATGAGCTAAAGATGCCTTTGAGAAGCAGGACTGAGGGATTAGGGAGCAGGAAGGAGTTAAATTTGCTGTTTGAGCTTTTCTATGTTGTTTGTTTTTTCTACCAAATGAGTATTGACTTTCACATTTTAATATTAATAAAGAGAACCCAGGAGGATAGCTAGGATTCAGCAGGGCTGAAGATGGGAGCGCACCCATCAGAATAATCTAGGAGAACTGAAAAGACCAAAGCACTGTGTCGGACTGAGCCATGGTGGAAACCCAGGCCAAAGGGAGCCACAGGGGTGCCCACAGCGCACTGTGGAAGGAAGCGCAGCCCCAGGTTACTGAGCCCGGCAGCTGGACAGGAGCTGGGGAAAGCCGTCATCTAGGAACCTCTGATTGGTGGGAGTGGGCACGATGTCAGAGAGGAAACGACTCAACTTTCTGTATCTTCCCTCCTCTAACACGGCTGATCCAGCCTATCCTATCTGCCAAATTCATTTTTCTCTCACTTCTGAGCTGGTGCGATAATAAGTTTACATAAGCACTCAGGACTCTCTACAATTGAGGCCAGTGACTCAACACAAGCTTTTCAACAGGCTCACCTGGGGATATTTTTTAAATATAATTCCTGGGCAGCATCACAAACCAGACTCTAAGCAATGGTTCTCAAAACGCAGCCCTCAAGCCAGCAGCATCTGTGTCACGTGGATGGCAACATGTTGAGAAATAAATTCTTGTGCCCCACTCCATAATACTGCATTAGCTACATCTTCCACAAGACTTTGCTATTGGCTAAAGAATGAGAACTCCTATTGGGATGCCAGTTTATGTGGAGGTTTTGGAGTTGAGTGACTATTTATATGACTTTGAACAAGTTACTTAGTCACCATTAAGTCCAATCTCGCCTGTTAAAAAAAAATAAATAAAGATAATAATGTCTATCTCACAGTTTTATGGAAAGGAATAATTTGAATACTGAGTTTAGTACCTATAATGTACTATGTACAATGTACTTTGTACTATGTACACTATACTATGTACTAAGTACAATGTACTTTTTTAAAAATGTTATTATTTTAACACTTGTCTTGGTTACTTTTCTCTTGTTGCTGAGACAAAATACCTGGTGCCAAAAATTAAGGAAGGAAAGGTTTATTTAGCTCACAGTTTGTAAAAGTTTCAGTCTATAAGCAGTAGATTCCAAATCAGGGTGGCATGACAGAGAGGCAACAGTTTATGGCGGTAGGAGACATTAAAAGCAATAAGAGTAAAACAGGTAGGGAGAGAAAACCTCTTTTCCTCCCTTATATTTTAAGCAGACTGCCCACCCTAGAGAGGATGCTCCATTCATACCTTCTCCGTGAGCCTCCTCTTGAACAGGCTGAGGATGTTTACAAATAACTAAGTGACTTTGCTGAGTCACTTAGTTAAGTTTCTCTACTTTTCAAGTTGGCATAATAAATCAACCACCACAACATTCTATGGCATGAGCAGCCTATCTAGAGCATGTCCTCTACACCCTAGGATATGGAACTGCAGAGTTAGTTAAAATTCTAAATTTCTCAAGCTGACATGATGTCTCAACCATTACAACTCTCAAAAAATATTTTAAAGTTTTGGTCCAGACAAGCCAATCTACTTACCATTTCATATACCTGTGTCTTTATTATATTACTCATCAGTTAAATGGTTCTTTCTTTGCTCAAGAAACTCACCACAAAGGAAAACTATACAAATACATATACCTCTAAATCTCAATAATCCTTAAGTTTATTGGTACATTTTAGATACACATAATGATCTTATTCATTATAGGAAATTTGTACCTGTACATGATACAACTTGATTCTTTTCCCCCCATTCCCTACTCTCCGTTCAACCCCACTTTGCCTCATTTACAAAAGCTTTGTTTCCATTTTTTCTTCCTTTCTCAGTTTTTTTCCCTTCCTTCCTTTCCCCTTCCCCATTCCCTAGTTCTCTTCCATTTGAATGTTTTCTTCGTATTTCACGTCAATTATACACTTTGGTCCTTATTTGCACTTTTGGTTTCTCATTCCAGAGGAACAATGTGGTATTTACCCATGTGGTATGGTTTATGTCTTGGTATCCCCCCAAGCCTCATGCAGTCATGGAGGCATCTGAATCTAGCATCTTTGATTGGTTCATTGTCTAGTGCTGGGATTGGTGGTATGAGTGCTGCACCCATCCAGGGACAGAGCCAGCATACGATATGGCAGAGGGAAGGAGGCATGCTTTCTCCTTTTTGTCCCTTTCACTCTTGTCACTTGCAGCTGCCACAGCTACCTCTCAGCCACAGCACTCTACTTGGAGCCAGCTGAGTATGGACTAAAACCACCAAAAACTGTAAGCTAAATAAGTCTTTCCTTCCTTCATTAAGGATGCCAGGTATTTTGTCCCAGCAACAAGAGAAAAGTAATCAAAACACCATGTGTCCAATTTATTTTACTTAAGAACCTAGCTTCAAGGTACATCCACTTTAGGTAAATGGAAGTCACATTTTAAATAAAGTACTTGTAATGGTTATGATGGATTGTCAACTTGATTGACATGGGACCCACTTGGGGAATTAGGAAAGCACACTTCTGGCTGTTTCTGATGGGTCACAGAGGTGTGACCTTAAGATCCCTTATCCCTTTCTCTCTGGCACTGTTTGCCTGCCGTACTTCCTGCTGCCATGAACTAAATTGCTTTGATCCACCCAACACTTCCACCGTGATGTCCCTGCCTTAGAACTAACAAACCATGGGCTGAATCCCCGGAAACCATGAGCCAAATAAATCATTTCCTGCTTAGAGTTCTGGGTGTCAAGTATTTGGTCCCACCTATGGGAAAACTGACCAATATGGTGCTATTGTGGTGAAAAAGAAAGTTTCAAATGTGTCTCCTTTAAAAAAAGCTCTGAGAAATAGTTATTGGATATGTGATCAAAAGAATATCATCAGAGAGAAAGAGGAAAGGAGACCAGCAGACAGTCATGAGAATGCATGACAACTTTGACATATGCCTCTCAGGAGAAGTAGCTACCTATTATTCATCTATCACTTATTAGCACTTTAACTGTTCTACAATAACGTACAATTCCTCCTCTCACTATCTCCTCCAGCTTCTGACTTAATGTTACACTTTATCTCCTTCACGAGCAGCATATCCCATCTTTTGAGAATGAATATGGAGTTTGTTAAATGGAATACTGGGGATCATACCTTGACCTTCAGGGGGACTTCGCAGCACTCTGGTCTTAAGCCTTCTTTCTCTCCATTTCTCACCTGGCTCCTTTCCCCTGACACCACCATGAGGCCCTCACTCACCAAACTGATCCACCAAACTTGCTTCCTACCTTAAGAACCCTTTTCCTTAACTCTCTCTCTCTCCCCCCCTACTCTCTCTCAAAAGTCTCAATTTACTTTTAGCCAAAATTCAAATAAGTATCTCTTTTTTAAAATCATCAGTTATTTCCAATCTAAAATAAAGTATTTCTAATCTCAGAACATTCTGATTTCTCATTACCATCTTTAACATAGCCATACTTTAGAAGAGCTATTAGTACTAGATTAGTACATATTTCCCATGACATTTAGAAAACTCAAAAGGGCAGAAACCTGGTCTTATTCATAATTTCATGTGTCTCTCTAGTACCTTACACATAAATGCTCACACTTCTTGTTAGTGTGAAGTGAATTGAACTGAATTGAATTAGATTGAATTGAATTAACTGAACTGAATTAACTTGATTTCTCTTGCTCAGAAATTCCCAGTTATATATGGGCAATGTCTATACCATCAAGTTGAACATTGAATGTCAAAAAAATCTTGATTTTTTTATGGCTGCATAGTGTACGCTCAACTTTACTTCCTACTTGACTTCAACCCAGATTAACCAATACTGCTTTCATCTGTCATCCTAGCATCTCAGGCACATTAGAATTTCCTGGAGAGTTTTAGACAAATACCATAATTCAAGTCCCTGTGGCCAAGATTAACTGTTCAGGTGAGCTTTAGGCTTTGATAAGAGCACTCTAGATGACGCGAGTATTTAACAGCACTGGGAAATGCTGAGCTAATGCAATTTATTCATGTTAAAAATATCTTTATACTCTTCTACATAGCTGTTTTAGTAACTTTCACACACTTCTTTGTCTGAATTGGATTTAGTTCTGTCTCTTCTTCAGGAAGTCTTACATCATTATCCCTCTTTAATCTTGCATTCTATTGACCTTATTTCATAATTTTGTATATCAGTGCTTACCCTATCATTGAGCACGCTTATAGGACAGGAAATCTGACTTGAACTAAATATATCACACAATCAATTATCTCTTTGATTTGATCACATTCTCATATGAATGTATCAAATAAAGTAAAATTGACAAAAACTGATGTATGTACACTGATTATATTTCAGCAACAGTACGGAGAGCTCAAACCTTGGAGTTGCTCCTGCTTGCATTTGAATCCAGCTGTGTGACCCTGGGAAGGTTACTTAACCTTGCTTCATCTCAGTTTTCTGAAATGTAGCAAGTCAGTCCTAGGACAATGTGCCTCATTCATTGTGAAGATTCAATGAGATAAGACTTGTAAAGATGCTCTAAAACTCTGACACATAGTAAACAATCAGCTTATAAGCATAATTATTTATTAACTGAGTAAAATTTTTAGACCTAACTTCTTTTAAATCAATACGTTTTTGCTTTTACATCTTTTTTATTCATGTATATTGCTTACACAGATTGATGGATTCCATTTCAGCAGTTGAATATGTGGATATGACATGCTTTAACCATTTTCACATGCCTGTTACATCCCTATTCCATCCACACCCCTAGTTTCATGTGAGAGGGGTTCAATCCCTACACGTTTTAGCATCTACCTTTCAAATCTTTCGTTCAGAAGTGAAGATAAGTGACCCTTTCTTTCTCAAAGCTGTATCTAACAGAATGATTTCATTACACCAATGTTTCACAATATTATTTTACATTAGAACGTTCATTACACGGATGCCCCATGTAGCTCCAGTGTTTATGGGTGTATCATTGCATTACATGAAGTTGCCTACAATTTACAGATTTTAATTTAGTTACTAAATAGTAGGAAATTCTGATTAAGAATTCGCCAGAGGGGAGAAATGGAATTGAAAGGGAGTAAAGCCCGTATCATGGGCCATTTAGCTGAATTAAACCCAGGTTCCATGAGATGGTACAGAGAATGATTCAATTCTACAGCTCCAGTGGCTACAAACAGTGAGTTGATTACCAAATAATCTACATCTCTGCATTTCCACACGCACCACCCATGACTTCCAAGCATTTCCATAATGAAACTCTACAGGGAGAAACCTGTCTGGGTGTTTTTCCCTCACCTTGTGCCATCTCCCCCAGCTAGCTAACACATCCTGAAGTTGCCCCTGAAATGATACCACTGACAGCTACAGAGAAAAGGAAGCAGGGTGGAGGGAGGGAAAGATCATAGACTGCAAATTGTGTGACTATAAAACAAATCAGTGAAAATCATTACAAAATAATACAGAAACACATTTAAGTTGGCTGATTTTGCTCCAAACCTACTCTTCAGGATACTTGATTGCTTTGCTGTTTAGAAAGCGTTCCAAGATTCCCACAAGTACCTCACTGTTTTATTAAAGATTATTTTGAAAATGTGCACTGAGCAATCTATAGGAAGATCTGTGTTCTTGCTGTCTCATATGATACAACTCTGATTGTTACAGGCTCACTAAACTGCATTTTATTGAATAGTTGCAACTATGAAAACAAAAATGCAATAGTTTCATGTTTCCATTCATTCTTCACATTTCTCCTAGCCTTCTCTCTCATTTCCTTCTAGAACTTTATTCTTTTCTTCCTTCCCTCACCCAATGTCTTTCCGTGTATTCTGTGAACAAAATGTACACTCACATTCTTGAAGCAGTATTTTCACATTAAAGGACAAGTTTTCATCTTGCAGTGCACAGGTTTCTGCTGGGTTTAGCAACTAAAAAAAAAACGTCTGACAGTTTTGGATTTTCGCTGTTCATTTTCACATGCTTGGTCAACTAAGGAAATCTGAGATTCAAAAGCCATAAAAGGTACACAAACTGCTCTTATTTTCTCATCAAAGCACCTAAGCAGCAGCTTTTAATTTTAAGAACTTAATTTTTTAATATAGCGATCATAAAAATTTCACTCTTCTAAATTTTTGTATTTGGCTTAGGAAATTTAAGTCAAAAACAGAAGTAGCAGTGTCTGGGGTCCCTGCTTAATAATTAGTACAGGAGTCAGGGTTACAGAGGTTAACACAAGGAAATCATTCAGTTCTGCCAACACATGGGATTATGAAAACATTTGAGACACAGTTATGTTGCTGTGAACAGTTAGGGAGTGGGTCCTGTGTGAATCCATTTGTTTTTCTGACAAACAAGAAAACATTACAAAAGTTAGCTATGCCTAGAAGCTTATTCCAGGCAAGATCTTTGTTTTTTAAAATGTGAGTTTGGAACAGTAGAATGAAAATAATATGTGTAAGAAATGCAGTGCAGAAATTAGGAAAAGGGAAGGAGAAGAAAATGATTATTCCTATTTGTTCAAATCACCATTGCTTGTTCCTCCTAAGGCCAAACTATTGAACCAGCAGGAAGTCACTGGAATGATCTTCCAATGCTGTGAACTGATGCAAGAAAATAGAAGATCTTCCTTACTTTAAAAGTTATTTTTGCAGTAAAAATAATCCCATCAGGGCTTCAGTATTTGGCAACATGGTTTTGATCTTTGAAAAGGAATACATAAATTAGAATCATACAAGGACCCACTCACCACAGTGACCGGTTAATTTTTATTGGAATCAACATTAGTGCTGGTATAGCAACCCCTACTGGTGCACTTACAAAGTAACGTTGACATCAAAGGGCCAGAAATCGATTTCCTCCATCTTAATGAGGAAAATTACAACATGATTTTCACAAGCACAAAAATGACTGCACCCAAATGAGACAATGGGAAGGAAAACTGTCATTGTGGAAGAAAAAAGTAATCTTAGTCTTTAGCACGTCACTAAGCAAATTATTACACTTCCCAAAAAATGAAGCTGTCTTTCAGCCAGTTCCTAAAAATTGTCAGAAGTTCATAGATGAAAGTGATGGGTTTTTCCCTTCTTCTTCTCTTTCTTTTCTTCTTTCTTCTTTTTCTTCTTCTTCTTCTTCTTCTTCTTCTTCTTCTTCTTCTTCTTCTTCT
>PVJX010050894.1:0-10507 GCA_004027295.1 Dolichotis patagonum | reverse complement strand
TATATATATATATATACAGCTCACAGTGTTTACAATTGATAAAAATTAAAATTGCTCTATATGATATATAGAACATCCCTAAAAGAATATTTAGAAATCATATATTTTATTGCACCTCTTAGCTAGTTTGTGTAATTTGATTTTTATTTTCTTCAATTGTGTTTTAGTAAATATGCCACTTGCTTTTAAACTATTTATTTTAAGGTTCTGGAGTACTCAAAGTATAGTTATATCTATAATGAGATAGCAAGTTTTTTCTACATTTGTTTTCTTCTTTCTGATGAATCAACTTTTTAACTCTTTGGAAAATATAATTCCATATATCAAAAGCAATTCCATATATCAAAAGCAGAATTGCTTTTGATATATGGAATTCAAGAAATTTGGTGTTGTCTTATTTAGTTTTGGATCCCAAAGATTTGTGAGTCCTAGATATATGACAGACACTTGACGGATAAACAAAGTTTATGCATGACAAAACCAAATTATTTTAGAACTTACTATTACATATTTTTGCACTAATATATCATTTGGTTTTATGTTTATGTTAATGTGATTTAATTTATTTTGCAGCACTGGGGCTTGAATCTTGTACCTTTACATTGAGTTATACCCCTAGCCATTTTTACTTGTCTAATTTGACAGAGGATCTTGCTAATTTGCTATTAGTCATAGGGCTACAACTTCTGATTCTCCTGCCTCCACCTTCCAGAGCACTAGTGTTACAAGTAATGTACATTAAATTTAAAGCAATGTTTCATGTAAAGGTGGAAAGGTAAATTGCTTATTGATCATTTCTACTTTATAATCACTAGTATGTCACCTTGGAATGATGAAGTTGGTGACTTTACACTTCTTTTCCTTTGATGATTCATAGTCATAAATTTATCTGAAAATTGTAGCCTTAGTGAGTTTTGATTTTATTTCAATTTTCTAGTGACCAAATAATAATTTATATAATAGCATTATTGAAAATGCAGTTTAAAAATGGCATTTGAAGAACTGCTATATCTGATCTAAAAAATATTAATACATTATCATTCTTTTTTTTATTTAGAGAAGCAAAACAAAAAAAGGTAGAAATAAAACAGAATTTAATAAAATAACAGTAAGAAAGCACTAGTTGATAAACAATTTGTAGATATACACATATAACTGTATGTATCACAAACAGAATAATTTGTGTTGTCACTGTTCATTTTTTATGCTTTGATTTTGTAACTTAAACAACTACTTCTAAGATAATGCATTACTTTTCTTTACATATATTTTATTCATTTCTAATTTGGCTATTTTGTACTCTTATGACAACTGAAAACCAAATCTCCTGCATTGAAATTTATGAAACAAAATCCAATTTTAGTTCAAATGTTTCTATAACAAGCACACAGGAAATAAAGTTTCTATACATGTATTTTCCCAATTCAAAATAGATAAAAAATAGTTTTATCTGAACAAGTTTCAGTTGGATGGACCAAGAGATGCAGATCTCTAAAGCAATTTTGCTTCAGAATAGAGAAAACTATAAGAAAGCAGATATTCATTTCCTAAATTTACATAATGTAAAAAGATTATATTTTTATAATAACTAATAAACTAATGTAAAACCCAAGAATCAAGGTTTCATTTTTTTTTTAAATGACACATTCCTACTTTTAAACTTAGTCCTAGAATTCCTGAGGTCATTCTCATTTGAATATCAACATTTATCACATTAAACACTACATTTTCAATAAATTTAGAAAAAAATACATTTGTTAGTAATATGCTAAGATATTTACTCACCAATTTGAGTTTCAAACATGACATAAAAATTTGTTTAAAAATTCAGGTTAAGCCAGGCGTGGTGCTGCCCTCCTGTAATCCCAGCACTCGGGAGACTAAGGCAGGAGGATCGTTGCAAGTTCAAAACCAGTCTGGGCTACGAAGTGAGTTAAAGACCAGCCTGAATTGTATAGCAAGACCCTGTCCCAAAAAGACAGGAAAAAAAAATTCAGGTTAAGTTACATAACGTAAAGTAACATGTCCCATATAGAAATCATACATTTACTGTATATAATATCCTCCATTATCTACAGTGGACAATGAGACCCCTAATGGAATCCTGAAACCAAGCATAGTACTATACCATGGATATCATGTTTATTGCAATGCAAAGAGATTAAAACATTAACAAATAATAAGTACAATAATAATATCATATAACAACTATAAGAAAATCTCTGTCTCAGAAAATTTATATTATTTTCCAGTTTCTTGCTTCATGTGCAAATGGGAAGTAATACAATGCCTAGGTGATTAAATGAAGTGTAAGGAATGATATACGCAGTGTGTTAGGCTACCAAGGACCTTGCTCAACAAAAGTGTTGCAATACTGTACACTCAACTTGATTAGTGTGCAGACTACTAAGTGACTAATAAATGAGCAGTATTCTATACAAGGAAGACATGCTCAAAAAGAGGTGAATCATGTCCTAGGCTACAGGGATTGGGACATTCCATTATGACAATGATCAAAATTGGAAAGTTATGAATTGTTTTTTCTGAATTATAACAATTAATGTATTTAAACTGCAGATGACCATAGGTAATCAAACTTCTGGAAAGCAAAATCATAACTATGGAAGGACTATTGTATATAAATTCTTGTGATCCTAAAATTCTAATATATTAACAAATAGAAATGATTTGGCTTTGTAAAATCATATGAAGTTAATGATTTTTATAATTCCCAAAAGACTGTAGTTTTACTATCATTTATAAAAGATTCTTCTTTTTCATATGAATAGAGGCGTTTTTAATAACTTATTCTCGTTACTTGCCGAATGAAACTATAAAATATCAGCCTGTACATGAAATCTATCATTACATCTACATTACAACTACCAAAGTTGAAGTTGTCTGTAGATTTATAACTACATAAATAAAAATTGCAAAGTGTAGACTTATAAAATATATTATTGGGTGATTTTGATATTTTGAAATAAAAATAATTACTCGCATGTCTGCAATCCAGTACTGAACAATATCAAAATGCTTCATGCTATTTAGAGAAATAAAAACAAGAACAAAATTATCTGTCTATTTATTTATAAAACTAAAAGAAGCAGTTTCACTAAATGATATCCTCTTTAGGCAGGTAAGTAAAAATCTGAAAAGTATTAAAAAATAACTTGACTGGAAAACAAGAATGGAAATTCAGGCTTAAAATATTTGTGTTCTTTTGTCCTAAAGAAAGTAAAAAAGCTCAGCCCTATTTTACTTAAGAATGAATGTTTTTTAAGAAACTGCCATGAAATATGTGCATTTTCACTTACCATAACACAACAAAGGTTTCATATATTTAATTATTTAATCAAATTATAAGTTGTAAGTTGGCCCTGAAAATACATATTCTTGTCTTGTTATAAAGAACTTGGACAATAAAATTTAGATCAAACTAAGTCAAAGATTTAATTTAGGAAATTTTCTAATGCCTGGGTGATTATTTTGATCTATGGGATAAACATTTGAAGAAATTTCTAAATTTACCTGATAAATATAGATCTGATGAAATAAAATCATGAAAACTTGTATATCCTATATATTTACTGAAATGAAATGAGGAAACTAAAATTTCTTTGATAAGTTTATTATTAATCAATTTATTACTAATCAATTCATATATTTGAAATGAAAAATTACATCTGTCTACATAAAACTGAAATGCAAGTATCATTCTTTTAATAGAAGGCTCCAATCTTACAGCAATGAGTTATTCAATTATTTTATATGCATTTATACTAGAATGTATAAACATCTCCCATTATTGCTATGAAATTGAATTACTTCTTTTAATTCTGACAGTTGAAAAATATACTTTTGTGCTATTTTATTAAAGTTTTATGTAATGATTTAAGATGCTTATTATTCTAACACTTTAATATTTATCATTTCAAAATTCCTTTTCATCTCTATAAGTAGTTAAATCTTAGTGTCTAATATTGTATAATATTTGTGTAACCAGTTTTTCTTTCTATATTTTCCATTCTTATAGTACATTTATATTTACTTTTATTTTTAATCTCTGTATTGTTAATGTATAGCGGCTATCCTAAAATACACACATATCTTGATTCGTTGAGTAAATCTTAGGTTATTTATTTATTTATTTGGCATCTGGATGTGAACCCAGGACCTGACACTTACCAGGCAGATTCTGTGCCACTGAGCTGCATCCCCAACCCCAGGGTTTTTTGTTTACTTAACAGTCCCTCTAACTTCTGTTTTACTGGAAAGTTTTATGACATTTTTATTTTTTAGAGCAAAAAGTATTTTTATTATTTTAGTTCATTGGTACATAAGGACAGTACAGAGTGCTTGTATTCTTTGTGGGAAGTTGGTACATGTACATTAAATTCCTTTTTCATTATTTTTCCTTTCCCTTCTCCTACACCCGTTCTTTTACTCATTTTTTGATTGCATGCTTAATTTATGTCCATTTAATATATTTATTGGTATAGTTCAATTTATATTTGCTAGTTTCTAATTTGTTTTCTATGTCTTTTTTTCTATGTTCCCTCTTTTTACATTTTTTGGATTATTACTGGCTTATTACTAACTTAATTTCTTTGTTAATATTTTTAAGTTATAAATGTTTTTCTTACTGATAGCTCCAGGGAATAAAATAAACATTATAATGCATTATAGTCTATATTGGATTAATACTACATTAATTTCTTTCAAAAATATAATACTTGAGCCCTATCATTTCCTGTTTTGTTCTTTGATCGTCACACATTTTTTAATTAATACATTGCATATAAATGTAGATAATTTTTGCATTTTAAAAATAATAATCAAAAGGAACATTTGCCAGTTCAGTTTAATGAATTATTCTTTAAAATTAACCAGGCAAAGAAAGATATATATATTTACCTACTCTGTCACATTTATAAATGTTCTTTGGTGGTTCTTCAGAATTGATTAAGGCAACAGAATTTTTGAGACATTAAAATTAATCTATTTAGAATTTATATAAGCATAAAAACCATTGACATCCATCTTAATACGTTTTCTGGTCCATTAACAAAACATTCGAAGCTGAGTATTTGATATGAACTTGGCTCATGGATCTAGAGGCTTAGAAGATGCAAATCTTTCCTTTGCATCTGGTAAGAGATACCCGCTGCTACATACAGTGGGGGGGGGGGAGGAACTCTGCTTACTTTGGAGAAAGAGTGTATTAAAAGGGAGGCAGGAGGAGATAATATAAGAGGCTGTCTAACTTTATCAAAATGCACTTTCACAGTTAAGTAACCTGCGCTCTATAGAGGAAATTCATTTATATTCTTATACAAGTGAAGCCTCCATAAAGTAATTGCTGCTTAAATCTTATCACCTCGCCACTCCACGTAATCACAAACTCTTTTACCACTTTCGCGTTGTGGTCTTGTATTACAATACTTACAACAAACGTAAAATTACCCTTTGTCTTTCATAAATTAATCACGTTTATCTCTCTTGCTAGAGTATTAGCACAGTAACTATTCATGTCCTCTATGAAAAATCACCCTGAAAGGTAAATCTTTCAAATCACTTCAAGACTTGCGGCTGCGATGAAGGTGCAGCTAAAGAAATGACCAAGGATTTCTGAAACAGCTTCAGCGAGTGGTAAGAAGGATGAGATGAGTGTGTTCAAAGAGAAGAGGAGAATTTTGAAATAATTACTGTAAACGTGTCTGTTATTATTATGTTTTTGAAAAATGAAAGCATTAACCACCCTTTTCCATCACAGCAATAGTTGTGCATGTGTTTACAAGAATGTGTTGTCCCCCAACCACCGCCAATCCCAGTCTTTGTCATTTAACACCGTGGACTATCATGGATGTATGTATTTTCACTGGTAGTTGTTTTCAGTCTTTTGTGTGTGCGTGCAATCTTGGGGTGGCTTGTATGACGTTAAACATACTATGAAAGCCCTATTATTGAGGTATATTCCCAGCCACAATGATTTTTACTTGTTTCTGATTTAAAGGTATAAAGTAACATTACTGGAGGTACTTGTTCTAGTGTTCACGAATTATATTTGTTTCATCACTTTTGCATAAAGTTTGCAAAAGTAAATGAAACAATGTTGTCATTTATGCTCCATACCAATTCTTAAAAATGAATGCTGGTTTACATTCTTCACTGAAGATACTTTAGAAATATTTTATGTCCATGAAGTAATTTGATAGATTTCTCCTTTTTCTCATAAGTTGAATTGATTTTCTATTTTTTTTTATCTAATAGATAAGATTTTTCAAAGTGTCAATTAAACCAATTTAAAACCATTCTGTTTTACTATGAATGAGTTCTAGTCTCTTATATGATCAAAGATAAATTACAACATCAGTTAATAGGATCCTGGTTCCTTTGGCTGAATTAATTGTATGAATTTTCAATCTCTTCACTTCATTTCAGCTGCTAAGGAAAGTTATTTTAATTCAGCTATAATTTTGTTTCCTAATTTTTAATAGGCATTTGTAGATGTCTTATCATTTAAATAAAAGTACCTCTAAGGCCTGCCCCTTTAACCTGGGAATAACTCTGTGTTAGCATTATGAAGGATATAATACTCAGAATGAAAAATAAGGAGCAATTTCAGTAATCTGTTGAGTCATTTTATTACATATGCACTTATTTTGAATTTTGTCCCTTAATATTTACAATATAGCATACACTGAGTTCATTTGTAACAGAATTTTAATGACTTATTAAATGAGTCTTTGTCTTTGACTTCTTCAATAGAAAACATATTTAAGAGGACCTTGCAAAAATTAATTGTAAAATATATTTATCACTTCCTTTTATGAGTTTTTAATTTACATTTTACCAATTCATTTTGTATAAGTTCTATAATTGTTGACACAGTCAATATTATTTAACAAATACAGCTTTATGTATTTGTAATGTCTATGATTTTTGGTATTAAGTTAATGCTTTTTGCTAAATTTAGTTGAGAAGTGTGATGTGAATCTTCTTTCAGAAAAATACATAAAATCAGTAAAGTTTTCTCTTTAAGTACTTCATAAAATTCTTCAGATAAAATGTACAGAAAATTTTGCCTGTTTTTTCAAAGTGGTTTGAATTGCCAATTTGATTTATTAGGAAAATTATTTATATTGTCTATTACTTGCCTGAGTGAATTTTAGTAGCTTCTGTCTTTCAAGGAATAGATCATTTTTGTCAAGTTTATGGCCATAGTGATGATTCTGTTTTTTTAAATTTTGATAGAGATACCAATTTTGAGCTAAGAAAACTTTTGCTTACTTTTATGCTTTTGTTAGTAAATTTTCAATTTTACTATTTTCTTTTTCTAAATTGAGTAATTACCTTCATCTGATTTGATCTTCTTTTCTAGTTTCTTAACTTGATAGTTTAGTGATTAAGACTTTTCCCCCCTGATATCAGTTATAACTTTTGCTTTGAATATGCTTTTGCATATTCATGTGTATGAGCATCATACACATTGATAATTTGTATTTTTAGTTTTCTTGAGTATAAAATGTTTTTCCAAATGCTGTGAGAACTTTGAGACCAATGAGTTATTTAAAGATGTGTTTTGCAATTTCAGTTTTGGAAATAAGTCTATTTTTTTTTTTCAATTTCTAACTTAATTCAGTTCTGGTTAGACAGCATTGCCTGCATAATTTCAAGTCTTTATATTTGTTTAAGTTTATATTTATGATCAAGAATATTGTCTATTTTTGCTAATTGATACATTACATATTGTTAACAATAGTTGTTAAAGTTACAGAGTCAAAGCATCAAACATGGCTAGACACTCAAACATTGACAATACAAACTCTTCTGTTCAATGATCCACCAAAAACTCAGTAATATGGTCATCCATTCTACACACTATACATACCATTATATCCTTTAGAGAACTTTCTCTCCCCTTCACCTTTACAATATCTATTGTATCTATTATACTTTTATATCTGTTATACTTTTTGTTACCATTATTCTGTCCATTCTTATTATTTTTTACACTAGAGAGACAATGTGATGTTTACTAATGTGAGTCTTGTTTATTTCACTAATGAAGATATTCTCAAGTTGCCTCTATTTACTGATAAAGGCATCAAGCTCATCTTTTTTATAGCTGAGTAGTATTCCATTGTATAAAAATATCACATTTTTTCATCAACTCTGCAGTTGATGGGCATTTTGGTTGTTTCTAAGATTTAGCTATCACAAATTGTGCAGCTATGAACATGGGTGCACATAAATCACTGTTACATGACCTTTTTAATTTTTCTGGGAAAATACCCAGAAGGGAAATAGCTGGGTTGAATGGAACTTCCAATCCTAGTTTTTTGAGGAATCTCCATACCAACCTCCACAGTGGTTGCACCAGTCTGCACCCCCACTAACAGTGGAGCAGTGTTCCTTTTTCCCTCCAGCCTTGCCAAAGTTTGTTATTAGTTGTTTTCTTGAGGGCAGCCATTCTTTCCAGAGTCAGATGAAATCTCAATGCTGTTTTAATTTGCATTTCTCGAATGACCAGTGATGATGCACATTTCTTCATAAATTTATTTTCCGTTTGTATATCTTCATCTGAGTACTGTGTATTCATGTCTTATGCCTATTTTGGAGTGGGTCTTTGAATTTTGCGTGCTTGATATTTTTTAGTTTTTGTATTTCTGGATATAAGACCTTTGTCTGAAGGATTGTTGGCTAACATTCTTTCCCATTCTGTGGGTTTTCTTTTCATTTTGTTGGTGATTTCTTTTGCAGTACAGAAACTTTTTAGTAATATGAGATCCTAGTTGTTGATTCTTTGAAGTATTTCCTGTGCAGGTTGTGTTTTAGTCACGAATTGTCTCCCTACCCCTATGTCTCCCAGATTTTTACCTACTTTGTCTTCCAGAAGTTTTAATGTTCCTGTTTTAATATTTAGATCCTTAAACCACTTTGTCTATTTTGATTCATTTGCTGAGTCCATTTGACCAGAATGTACATTAGCTGTTGTAAAGTGAGTTGATATATCAATATTTAGTTAAAATATTTGGACATTTCATATCCTTGCTGATTTATATTTATTTACTAAATATTAAAGGAATTATTTAAGTCTTAGTGTAATTATGGATTTGTTAATGTTTTCTATCTGTAAGTCATTTTTAATATGGTCTAAGTTATATTGTTTGTTATATAAACCAGTAATTTATCTTTTTAAAAATTTTATTTAAAGAGAAAATAAAAACCAAACGAAACAGAAAAAAGGGTAGCAACAATACAGAATTCCAAAGGGGAAAATCACACACACACACACACACAAAAAAAAACCACTAAGAAATCACTACTTGATAAGTTACATACTGTCATCTTGGAAATAGTTGTTCAAGTTACAAAATTAAAGCATACAAAGTAGACATTCAAACAGTGAGACTGTTAACAGTCCTGCTCAACAATCTAACAAAAACAGTAATATGGTCATCTATCTTACACACTTAAAGATACATGCAGTTGTATCTTTTAGAGCACTTTCTTTTCCTCTGTTTTTTTCAGTAGCAATTATGCATTTTGGGTTTTATTACTTACACATACTTACACATAAGTAATTTCTTATTACTTTTTACACTAGAGATACAATGTGATATTTATATATATGATTTTTATTTATTTCAGTAATGAGGATAGACTCAAGTTGTCTCCATTTCCCTATGAAGTAATGTATCTTTTAACTAATAGATAGTTTTATTAATATGGAATGGTCCACTTTATCCTTGATAATTTTTTACTCTTAAGTCTATATTTGTTATATGGAATATTGTTTGTATGTTGTATTTGTTTAATCTATTATTTGTGGGCTAATAAATTTTCATATATAAGCTATTTTTACTTATACTTAATCTAATTTGATGCTACGAACATTGTGTCCACTTCTTGTTCCTTTTTTCTACTTTCTTGCCTCCCACTGCATTACTTGACAATAGCAAATATTCAATTATAATTTTTTTTCTGTTTTTGCTACATTATTTTATACTCTATATTATGATTTTTAGTATTCTTGGAATTGCAGTGCATAAAACTTTTTGGTAGTTTGTCTACATAAAATTTTAAAATTCAAGTCCTTATAAAATATAATAGTCAATTTTAATTACTTTATGTTTTGCTATGATATTGATTATATGACATATATTAAACTCTGAAAATATTTAAATAAGTTGTCTTTCAACATGTATAAATATTTTGGAGAATTTAAGAGTAAAAAATATTCTGTTGTACCTACACAGATGTAACATGCCATTTTATAAGCTATATCTTGATCTTTCTTTGTTCCTAAAATTTCCAGTTTTCCTTTGGTGTAATTTTCTTTCATCTTAAAGAAAATTGTATAGATTATCTTTTAGAACTCAGTCCTCATTTGATAGTGTCTATTTCACTTTCATCAAGAAAGATCTTTTTATTTTATTTTTAATTGTGAATCAACAATCACTTTTCTTCAGCATGTAAAAGAAATTCATAGCTGTTTTCT
>PVJX010050893.1:0-10502 GCA_004027295.1 Dolichotis patagonum | reverse complement strand
CAGTTTTAGGTGGGATTTTACAGAGGTAGATGAATCTAGAGTGTGTGACTGATTCAGGGTTCAATGCTAAGATTAAGGGTGCTGGCATTAAGGGTGGGTGACGTCTGTATCAATTCACTGATGGGACTGGCACAAGCTTAATCCCGGTAGACTGGATACAATATGAGGCACAGAAAGAGGCTTGTCTCTCCTTTCTTTCTTTGCTTTTGCTGTCTTCCACCACCATGAACTCTTTCCCCTCTGCTGTGTGCCACCCTGCCCTGGAGCCAGGCAATTATGGACTGAAACCTTGACTAACTGTGTACTAAATAAAACTTTCCTCCTTGTCTCAGTAATGAGAGAAAGGTAACTGAGACACAGTTCATAGCAGAAGGTAGAAAATCAAGCAAAGGATGACGACAGCTCTTTCTATCCCTTACATTTTATTTAAATCAGTTAGGGTGGATAGCACTCACACCCTTAGTCTGCCTGCCCTTAATCCTAGAACTACACCAGGAATCAACTCCAGTATTCCACAGGCTAGATTCAGTCATCTCTGAAAAACCCCATCTAACCTGCATAAAGCTTTGGGGTGGCATCAAGACACAAACCCTAACAGAGACTTATTTAGCTTGGGGTTCTGATGATTAGGAAGTTGAGGAGCACAGACAATATCTGGTAAGAGCTTTCTTGTTGTATGATAACACGGTAGAGAGTACATCACAGTGACACAGAAAGAAAACCAGAGCGCTCATATTTGTGACAGAGACATTCCTGTTACGATACTGTCATTAATGCATTAATCCATGCATAGATTAATCCATGCATGTGGACAGGACTTCATGATCCAATCACCTCTTAAGGGATCTACTGAGTCCCATCTCTTAATATTTTGCAGTGGATCTTAAGTTTCAATATGAGTTTTGATGAGGACATTCAAAATACAGAATTTTCATTTTCTTGAGTACTGATCAGACCAATGTATTCTTACTGTAGTAAAAAGCTCAAAAATCTTACTAATCATTATATAAAAGCAATTTCAGTATTACCAAGTCCAACCTTAAAAGTTGCCATGTCTTAATTAGCCCAAAACTGACTGCTCAGCTCTTGAACTCTTCAACCAAACCACCTAGAACATGAATATGAGGTATGATTGACACAGTGTTTACATTTTAAAAACTTATTATAGTAGCAGTCACACCATTATTAATCCCCCTCAAAATACTTGCACTGTCATGGCTGACTCGATATTCTAAATGTATTCCAAACATTTACCTTTTATGGTCATTTTGACTTTGGGGAAGAGTCAGAAGTGTGATGGTCTTAGATCTGGCGAATAAGGTAGAAGAGACAAACTGTAACATTTTTATGAGCCTGTTTTCCCAATGGATAGCACTTGGTAGCATCATTTACTAGTTTGTTGTTGTCATCTTTGTTACTGTTTGGTTGGTTAAATGGTTTTGCTTTTTTTGAGACAGTCTCACTATGTAGTTCAGGCTGGTCTTGAACTCACTAGGTAGTCCAGAATGACTTCAAACTCATGGAGATACTCCCACTTCAGCCTCCTGACTGCTGGGATTACAGGCACGTACCACCATACCTGGATCAAAGCAGTCCAAAACTGCTTTAGAAAGTGAGAACAATGAGATGAGTATATTCTAAGCAAAACATATTTTGAGGGGGATTGGTACATCCTCAAGTAACTTGTAAATAAAACACCAGAGGTACCATACAAAATGATCAAGTGGCCATGGAGTGTTTTAAAATTTAATAGAAAATACTCCAATTGTTACTGTTATTCTCTCTCTCTCTCTCTCTCTCTCTCTCTCGGTAACAGGGATCAAACTCATGACCTCACTGCTGAGCTAAATCTCTGGCAATTACCACTGTTCTTGACTAATTACCACTGTTCTAAACTAAATCCAAGAACCCTTTGGTACTTACTACACGGCTATTGATCTAGATGAAAATAAATATCCACTCCCTTCTTCTTTTCCATAATAATTTCTGTGTCTTTTGCAGTACTAAATGTTTTTAAATGTAAGCATACACGCTATGTTTTGCAGTCATCCTTTGTAGATTTGCTTCCTTCTAGGTTTTGTGTTTAGAAGTTATGCGTTATGGAGTAACATGATTGTGATTCTGTAATTGCATGGATGGCAATATCAGAAAAAGGAAGACACACAGAGAAGGCAAATCTACTTCTACTATATATAGCTATTTCTATAAAAACAGATTTTGCTCAGCAAGAGTTTCTTCTCATTCTGGGAGCTGCATTTGACTCTTTTTAGCATCTTCACTTTCACTTTAGAAAAAATAATTTCTATATGTCTTGAGGAGGTTTATTGACATGGCCAGAGCCTGAATTTCCAGGAATTTATTGCCTATTTATTGCCTATTTACTCCTTAAAACACTTCCTAAGCACCAAAGGTATTCTTGTTATTTCACCAGATTTAATCAACATTAATTTGTAGACTAATGAGATGTTTTGTAGAATGTTCTGATCGTGATTCTGAGGACTCCAGTGTGACAAGCAAGAAAGTTCAAATAGCCCTAAGACATACTTATGTAACATACTTATCCTCATAATACTGACATCCCTAGCAAGAGAAAGTGAACTGTTTATGTCAATCTTTTTTACTTCTCACAGAAAATGAGTGCGTATTTATTTTTAGCCAGGTCAATAGCCACATATTAAATGTCAAAAACTTCTAGAATGTATTTTACTCAGGATGTATGCCAAGAACAGTAGTAATATTTAGAGAACTACCTATTTAATTTTAAGACAATCCACAGCCATTTGATCACTATTCATTTTCCCTCTGGTGGTTCCCCCACCCCCAGGTTAGTTGTGGATGACCTAACAACTGTTATTCTATATCCTTTAATATTGTGGAAGGGAAGTGGATATTTACAGGTTTTTCTAGATTGAAGTTTTGCTTTTGATCTACTATGTAGGTAAATATGACACTTCCAGGAGATAATTTTTGGTCTTTCTTAACATAATGGACAATCAAAGGAATTTATCATGAAAGAATAACCAAAGATTGGATCTATGGGTGCAATAGGCACACTTTGAGATAGATTTAGATTTAGAACAAAAATAATCCAACAATTTAATCCCCAGTAAATCATTATTTTATTTAAAGACCTCTAAGGAATTAGTATCAAATGAGAATCCGTATCTGGAATTTTCCTTTTCTTTAGTGTGGTCCCAAGCAAAATCATAATATAATTCTTCATGGTATATCTTGGTTGCTTTTCTCTGGTTGCTGGGAAAAAATACCTGACACCCAAAATTAGGAAAGGAAAGGTTTATTTAGCTCACTGCTTGTGGAAGTTTCTGTCCATAATCAAGGCAGGTGACATGGCCCTGGGCACAGAGATTTTGTGAGTACTACACCTGCCCTCAGGGCACTGGGGCAATGCTTTAAGGCAGCAGCCAGAGCTAAAAGAGGGGAACAAGTCTCTTCTCCTCCCTTGTATTGTATACAGGCCACCCAGGGCAGGTGTAGCACTCACAAAATCTCTGTGCCCTCCTCTTACACAGGATGAGAATATTTGCAAAGGATCCTGGCTCTGATGAGTCTCTCAGTTAAAACTTCTAAATTCAAGTTGACACAATTTACCAACCATAACAATCCATCCCTTGTCAACTAGGCAACCAGACACATTTCTGTAAGCCACCCTCAAATACAAAGGTATGCTTATTCTGAACATTTTGCAACTTGAATATTATGACACAGCTTAATAGTCTTTAAGAACCAGCATTAAGTCTATCAACACTGTATTACATTATAAACATAACATTTTGTCCCTGGCTCCCCAAAGACTCATGCGCATCTCTTTATGCAAACAGCATTTAGTCCATCTGCAAGAGTTATGAGAGTCCTGACAGTTTCAACAGTGTTGAGTTTAAGTCCCAATTCTCCCCTGAGATGTAAGACAAAACTTAGCTGCAAGCTCCTGTACAAATGAAAAGAAAGTTAAACACTTCCAACATACAATTGCACAAGGTAAACATTTTCATTCTGAAAGTTACAAACAGGGGATACAGAGGATTTGGACCAAAACAAGTCCAAAATCCAGCAGGGCAAATGTTAAGTTCTATAGTTGAATGTTCAACATCTGAAGCAATCTGTGGCAAATTGTGAGCTCCAAAGGGCTTGTGTGGTTCTACCCCTATGGCACTTCAAGTGGTTACAGATCCTATGGCTTTTCCCTCAGGCTGGCTTTGCTCCCTCCTTGCAGGTTTTCTTAGATGATCCATGCTCCTGACTTTTCCAAACTTCTGGGGTCTCCACTGCACCTTTGGCTTCACACTCACAGCTTCACACACTGCTCTCTCACAGCACACCACCTGGCCTTGCAGTCCTTCTGAAATCAGGGTGGAAGCTGCCTTAACCTCAGAACTCTTGCATTCTGCACCTAAAAGCACCTAAAATCAGCACCACATAGATGATACTGAGGTCTGCTGCTGGCTGCAGCAGTAGCCAGGTTTTCTTCTCTCTTGGCTGTAGGGGATCGAGTGCCCGAACCGCTGGGCACTTTGAACCTGATTGTGAGGAACAAATTATTTATGCCACCACCATTCTGGAACTTCTTGGAGCCTCTGCCGCCATTTTGGAACATGGTGCTCTGAGGCTGTCTCCCCCAAATAAAATCTTTCACGTTTGCAGTTTTGGGGCTACAAAGCATGGAGGCACTCTGCTTTCCATGGTGCCCCCAGGTCATCTTTTTCATTTCTCTGTTCCTTCTCAGAAATTGAGGTCTCAGCTCTATCTTTACACTCCACAACTTCCTTAGAGCTTCCTTTTTGGTCAAACTCACAACATTTTAAATCATCCTTGTGTCTCTTTGCTCTGGATCCTCAACATAAATCTGGCAAAAATCTCCCCCAAATAGTCATGCTACCACCTCAACATTAGACTGCCTTAAAATTTCTTGTCAGAATAATTAGTTTGCTGCCCTTAATCTTACTCTCAGGCAAAGTCTCTGGACATGAGCAAAATGCAGACAAACTTTCTGCCCTGCCATAAAATACATCATCTGGAGTCCAACAACCAATGCAATCTTCCTTCCCAGCAGAAATCTCCCAAGCCTGGCCTTTCCTGGTTTTCTGGTCTTCTGAGCTCTGAACAGAATCTCCCATGCAGAACAGCCTAAATTGTTCTGGGGCTATTTTCTCAGACTTCGAATCTTTCCAAACTCTTCCCACAAGCCATTCCCAAAGGCTTTCTAACCACGTGGTCAGGTATAGTCACAGCAACAACTCTGCTCTTCTGGTACCAAATTCTGTCTTGGTTACTTTTCTGTGGTTGCTGAGACAAATACCCAACACCAAAAATTAGGAAAGGAAAGTTTTATTTAGCTCACTGTTTGTGGAGGTTTCAGTCCATAAGCAGCTGGCTCCAAGGCAGGATGGATTGGCACTGGAGCAACACTTAAAGACAGCAGCCAGAGCAGAAAAGGAAGAAAAAGACTCTTCCCCTCCCTTATATTTACACAGGCCACCTCTCCCCCTGAGAGCAGGTGTAGTACTCACAAAATCTCTGTGTCCTCTTGCATAGAAAGAGGATATTTATAAAATAAGGGTCCTGGCTCCCTGCTGAGTCAGTTAAACTTCTAAACTTCTCAAATTGAAACAATGTATCAACAATAACAGTGTCTGGGATTTTCCCTTTGTTTAGTGAAGTCCAAAGCAAAATCCTAATGTAATTCTTCAGGGTATGCTGGGAGGAAAATGTATAGTCTGGACACATGACGGTGCCACAAGTCCTTTTGTGAGGGGGCCTGGTCTCCTCTCCAAGTAGTTTGGGTTTATGTGCTATGTTAATTAGAGGAATTTAGTGAGAGATCATGTCTTCAAGTGGCAATGATTTGAGTACTCCTTAGGTCAAATGTATTTCCTGCATATAAAACAGTTAGTATTTCATAAAATTTAATTTTTCTTCCTAAGACCCAGTAATCGATTATTTCTGGTCTTTTCTATCTTAATCCATTATGCTTTTCCAGCCTGCTATAGAACATGAACTATCCTTATGTCTAAAGGTTCAAGAACACCACTTGGCCTCCTTCACTCTGGAGTCCCTCAGTTCCAATTAAAATCATGCAGACTACCTTTGCGTGCAACTCCTTCCACTGTCGCCAACTCACTAGTGAACAGAAAGTCAGCAAGGCTGATGCCATTTCCCTCATCAAGTATTTCTCAATACCCTAGGGATGGGAGTATTTCTGTTAGTTCCAGGGAACATTGTCTGAGGGAGAAAAATCATAGTAATTTTGTTCTAACATTACAAAATTTATGTCTATTAGACTCCTTCTTCAAATAATTACAAGGAAGTGTTGCCATCTTGACCTCATTCAACACAGTCCTTATGGGTGGAATTCATGTTTTTGTCAGCCAACCAAGCAAGTAGGTAGAACCATACAGCAAATTACATTGTACATTACATCCTGCATCGAGCACATACATCAACCTAATTTTTACTCCATCTCCTTAGTCTAGTATACCAGGATCCATTCATGTATGTGATCTGAAGATTCCAAATGATAAATATGAATCAGTTCTTGTAGTTCCTGTGGTATATATGCTACCTACTCCCAGGATAAATAGTGTTTATCTCTTGGTATTCCTGGAATATGAATATGGTTTTGGATCAAGAAAGAGTGGAGTATTATACAGTAGAAAGAAAATGGGGGATTATTTTAATCAGAAGCAAATTTCAATATTTGATTACCAAATTCATTTCATGATGAGGCTTTCTAGTTTTATCTGATATTAAGATATATACCTGTCTGTTCCTCAGGATAGCACTGCTTTCACATTAATATAACATTAAATAGAACAGAATTTTGGCAAATTCTATTTACCAGAACAGATTATCTGAATGTGACCAACATGCTTCCATAATCTTTAGTGCTGAACTGTACTGATGCCTTCCCAGTGTCTGTAATTGATTTAAAAACATGCTGTGGTGACATTCTCAGGTTACTAGCTGTGATTTAAGAATTAAAAGCTCAAATTTACTTTTTTTCCTGAAGTTTTTCAATGCTGTCTCAACTCTTTTACAACTTCTATGAGTTAGAAATCATATGACTTCTATAGCAGTAGATTAGGTTCCTATAGCCTTGAAAATAGAGGCACTGTGATGCTACTGCATACCACAGATTATTAAAATTTCTTTCTTCTTGCAAGCAAATCATTCCTACTATCATGCTTTAGCATCTATGCCACAATCCTTTCTTGAGGCTTTACTCCTGGGGTAATTTCATATAGGCAAATTTTTCACTCACTTTGGAATCAGGTAAATAAAACTTATTTTGAATTTTTGAAAGAGCTAGATCAGTACAGGAAATGGATTACACATTGACAGAAGATCTAATGAGATGAGAGGGAAACAAGATTAACAACTAAGGAAGCCACCACTAGCCATGGGATGCAGATGAGAAGAAGCAGTATTAAGGGAGCCTAGAGGCCAGGTCACCTTGCAGTAGTTAGGAATGGGACAGGAGCTAAGGTCACAGAACAGTCAGCCTATGTAGGACTCTGATGCTTCTAGAGATACTGACAAAAGCAAAATATATATTTAAAAAAACTCCTAGCTTTTTCATATTCCTTGCACTTTCACCTCTAATATCTGCCAGTGCCAGGAATCAGTCCTTCTGTGATACAGCCTGGAATACTGGGAGGTCCAGAAAAGGATCAAACAGCCCCTCCAGCTACAGCGAAGTGAACATAGCTGCCCTTTCCTGAAGACTCCTCCTTCTGCCTCAGTGTGGAGTGCTTTGGTCACACTAATCAACCATCCATGGTGGGAGGACATCGGTGGGAGACGCTCTCTATACATGGTGAAGCCATCAGTGAAAATGAAAATGGATGAAGTATGCCTTTGGACACATGACTGGGACAAAGTATTTGAGAAGTAGATGTTAGTTAAGAGAAATAAAATATGATTAATATTCCAACATTATTGATGTAAGAGAATGTGAGAGATTCAAACTCATGCAACAGTCTGACCAAGGTAATTGAGGACATTTTTAGAGCACAGTGACCACATCCACTTAACACCAGATCCAGCTTACAGGATGGCATCAGAAGCACAAGTAAACGCTTTAGCACTGTTGGATAGTTTTTAATGATGAAAGTGTGAATGATTGTAAGTCATTACATAAAACTTGGACACAAAGAATTTAAGTAGTTAGCAAATGCTGAAAAAGAAACCTCAAACTAATAGTTTCCCAGTGGAAGCGATACAAACCAATGTGGATTGTTACAATTAAGCTGGACACATCATAAGGATTTTGTTTTATAGCAGGGGCAAAGGTAAAAACGTAGGGGATGAGGTGAATAACGTGTTAGGCACTTACAGATGCATCTGTGACTTTGTCTACTTTGCTGCATATAATTAGTAGTAGAAATGCTATAAATGGATCCCCCCATTTCTATTTTCCAACATTGAGTAATTTGAACCAGCATGTGGAAGACAAAGAATGAGCAAAACATCTAAATTACACACAGGTTTGAGTATTGGCTCCCTGAAGGATAAACTGAGTTAAAAATACAAGCTCCAGGATGTCAGATCCCTAAGGAAATCATGTTGTGCTTCATTTTCAGCTTTTTTGTCCTCCCTTTTTCAAATTACATAAATGCCAATGGCATTTATTGCAGAGTTTCTTTGGAATTTTTCTTTTGTTGCACTCTGCGCAGCATTATCATTATTGAATTTTTATAGTGTGGACTGCCATAAACATCTAAAGAAGTTGTCAAATAATCTTTTCCAATTAAGTTACTCTTTGCAAGTTATTCTAGGTCCAGGAAAATATTAATTATGATCTCTAAATATGATATGGTATTATATTTAAAGAATATTGATGTGCAATCACAGGGCTTTTACAATTAGAAGACAGCGATTCTCCACTTTTGTCGTCCCTATTTTATAGATTAGGAAACACAACAAGGAAATTTAGTAATTTTTTCCAGAAGCACACAAAATACTAGTAACACAGTTAAGCCAAGAATGCGTTTGTTTTTCAAGTAATCTAGAGTGTGTTCTTTTAGGAATGCTTCACTGGTTAGTAAGACCTCATCACTTTAAGCTAACAGTTTTGGTTCACTGTCACACATACCTGCAAACACCGAATCACTTTATTTTTAAAAAGAAAACAAAACTGCTTTATCCCTTGGCTAACTTTTTCCTGTCCTTAGCTTCAGATTATTTACACATAAATTCTCCAATTCAGCATCATCTTATGAGTTGTTTTTTTCCTTGACTACGTAAAATTCCTTTTAGTACTTTTGAGCTTTCTCTTTTGTCTCCTTTTAACCTGAAATCTATCTAAATTTTACTTGTTTCATACTTATCTTGTTATCTATGAATATTCAGCTTAATGTAGTACAGCAACAGAGGAACCAGAAATTAAAAATGCTCCAATGCTCATGCAAGTAGTATTTCCTTTTTCACCACAAGGGACGTATTTAAGTGGTGTGTGTATAGGCAGATTCTCCAGGAAGCTAAAGGGGCCAACCCTTCAAGCCTCAACCTCTTGAGTGCACAGATACGTTTGAAGGACTTGGAGCCTTGTGACAAAGTGTAGACTAGAGTTCACACGTTTTTGCAGTTCTTTAAAAATGCGCTGTTTTTATCACTATCATATAAGAAGAGTTGTCTCTCACTTCAGTCTCTTTTCCATCACACATTCCTCTCAGGAAATGACGGATATAAAACTTAAGAGAGAGAAAGAGACAGAGTTGTGTTGATGGATACATGGAGTTTGTCTTAGGGTATATATATTTATACTATTCTTAAATGCATCATGCATAAATATCACATGATGGTGTGTGAGTGGAATCTAGGAATATGTCCATTCTTTGCTCTTCTGTTTCTATTTCAAAAGTCCTTGAGACTGTATTACCATATGAACACATCCCATGAGTATTCTATCAACAAACGTAATAGGATGGTAAAAAGGAAACAAGATAGAAATGTGCAGAGAATTAAAACTAGTTGTTGGAAAAGTAATGTGATATACCATATATGTATGGGTCTTGAGCAGAAAATTCATAAAAATCTACATTTTTCCAAATTTTGTCTTCTGTGAAATTAGCTTTTCATAATTTATCAGTTATGATTTCATGTACTAAATATTCTCTTTCACACACTGTGTAGCACACATTTTGTATATGTTTCCTTAAAAGGTCACCTTCTCAACTTTTATAATTTTCCAAAATCAATCCTCAGAGGCTTTGAGGCACAACCTGAGCAGAGCTTACTGAAGCAACCAACGATTAGCGGGGAGGGACTGGAAAGGCACATTAGATACGCATTGTATATGCTGAATTCTGTCAATACGTAGAAGGGAGTTCAGGACACGTGAACAAGTTCAGAAGGCTTTCAGCTCCAGAGTCCAGCAGAAATCAAGGGACAGTGGTGCCATCAGAGAAATATTTCTGTAAAAAGCTGGCATGTGTAAGATTCATGATTATGTACGTGTGCTGGTTGATAGGAGGGTGGCTATGTCT
>PVJX010050892.1:0-10510 GCA_004027295.1 Dolichotis patagonum | reverse complement strand
TATGCACTGGGAGGAGAGGACAGAGCAGACGCCTTCTCAACTCAACCTGGACATCCTGTTGTAATGGTCTAATGATCAACATTGAAGTATGTTCATCTTTTGATTCCATAAAAATATGGTCATTTTTGGGTCTCTGTATTTGGTCCATGCAATGGGTCTGCGGGAGCATTCACACCTCACTGTTGTGCAAGGCTGATTCCTGCTTGTCTTCCTATACTGCTTTACTGTCCTGCTTGGACATCTATTCTACTCCTCCTCATTGTAGTGTTGGTTAGATGCCTTCCTCAGTGCAGCTCATTTAGTATCCACCCATTTCATTTTGCACCCTCCTGTTGGTCTCTTACCTTTTTTTTTAAGATACATTTAATTCATTGGTCCTGGTACCATCTTTATAAATAAATATAAGTGTATAAAAAAAGAAAACTCACACACAAAAAAAGAAAACTCACATGTGAGGATACTACTTGCTCAAGTAAGTGTACAGACAAGTGCAGCTAGGACTCATGGCCAGGTCATGGTCACTATATTACACCACTGGTGGAGGAGAACAATGGTGGAGGATGTCTCTTTCTCATCTCCATGAATGGTACTTCTTTTCGACCCAGAGAGGTGTCCTTTAGATGGATACAGATGTGGTGCCTGAGCTCTGAGAAGTCAGCTGGCTACTGCTCTTCTCTGAAGCAACTAGCAGCTGCTTGAGATTTCTAGAAGTTTAGTGGGTGGTTTAGCATAAGGGTTAAGATCTCAACCTCTTAAATTAAGTTTCTGCATGCAAATCCTTCTTCTGTGATGTGCTGGTTCTAGGACTTTGCCTGAAACTTTTAACTCCCATTTCTTCATCTGTAAATGGGGAGAAAGATTGGAAGAGAGTGGTCAGCTTCCAAGTATGTCAAGGACTGCCTCAGATTTAGATGAAAGTCCTACATCCTAGGAAACTCCTTAATAGCAGGCAAACCAGGACAGTGGTCACACTAGATCACCTGCATTAACTCAAGGTTCGCTGGCTATGAGCAGCCCACATGTGTTCCGTTTAATCATACGGCCACTTGTTAAAGAGACTGTCATTCGTCCAGTGAGCATGTTTGGCCCCTTTATCAAAGATAAGGTGGTTGAGTGAGTTTGTGGTTGTGGTTGTATCTTCCAATCTATTCCATTGATCTTCAGGTCTGTTTTTATTCCACTACCATGTTGATTTTATTACAGTAGCTTTGTAGTGTAATTTCAAGTCAGGGATTGTGATGCCTCCTGCCTTGCCTTTGCTGCTTAGAATTGCCTTTGCTATTCTAGGTCTCTTCTGGTTCCAGATGAATTTGAGGAGTGATTTCTCTAGATCTATGAGGTATGTTACTGGTATTTTGATTGGGATTGCATTGAATCTGTATAGTAATTTTGGGGGAATGGCCATTTTCACAATGTTTGTTGTTCCTATCCATGAACAAGGGATGTCATCCCATTTTTTGAGGTCTTCTTCAATTTGCTTTTTCAGGGTATTATACTTTTCACTGTATAGGTCTTTTACTTCTTTCATGAGATTAATTCCTAAATATTTCATTTTTTTGGATGCTAGTGTGAAGGATGTGGCTTCTCTTACTTCTCTCTCAGTATTTTTGTTGTTAGTATATAGGAATGCTATTGATGTTTGAGTATTGACTTTGTAGCCAGCTACATTGCTGAATTTATTTATTATTTCTAGGAGTTTTTCAATGGAGTTTTGGGGGTCTTCTATGTAAAGTATCATGTCACCTGCAAATAATGATAATTTAACTTCCTCTTTTCCTATCTTTACTCCTTTTATTTCTCTCTCTCATATAATTGCTCTGGCTAGTATTTCCAGTACTATGTTGAATAAGAGTGGTGATAGGGGACATCCTTGTCTTGTGCCTGATTTTAAAGTAAAGGCTTTCAGTTTTGGCCACTTAGTATTATGCTGGCTGTTGGTTTGTCATAGATGGCCTTTATCATATTGAGGTAAAGACCATCTATTCCAATTCTCTGTAAGGTTCTTATCATGCTCACTGGAAGAACAACAGTCTCTTTAACAAATGGTGCTGGAAAAATTGGCTATCCATATGCAGAAGACTAAAACTAGACCCATGCCTATCACCATGTACTAAACTAAAATCTAAATGGATCAAAGATCTAAATATTAAAACAGAAACACTAAATTTGTTAGAAGACAAGGTAGGTAAAAATCTCAAAGATATAGAGGTAGGTACAGAATTCATGAACAAGAATCAAACTCCTCGGGAAATGCTTTCCAGAATCAATGACTAGGACCATATCTTATTAAAGAGTTTCTGCATATAGAAAGAGATTTCCAGCAGAGTGAAAAGAAAACCCACAAATTGGGAAAAAAATCTTAATGGGCTCTCCCTCAGACAAAGGACATCTGTCTAGAACTTATAAAGAATTTTAAAAAATCAGACCCGCGAAATTCAAAGACCCAATCCAAAAATGGGCATCTGAAATGAATACACAGTTCTCAGATGAAGAATTATGAATGGCAAATAAATACATGAAAAAATGTTCATCATCATTAGTCATGAGAGAAATGCAAATTAAAACCACACTGAGATTCCACCTCACCCCAGAAAGAATGGCCAGGATAAAAAAAAAACTACCAACAACAAATGCTGGAGAGGCTGTGGGGAAAAAGGAACTCTTCTGCACTGTTTGTGGGAGTGTAGACTGGTGCAACCACTGTGGAGGTCAGTCTGGAGATTCCTCAAAAAGCTGGGTCTGGAGGTCCCATTTGACCCAGCTATTCCACTTCTAGGCATATTCCCAGAAGATCTGAAAACATCATACCACAGTGATATATGTGCACCGTTTATAGCAGCACAATTTTAATAGCTAGATCTTGGAAACAACCTAAGTGCCCATCAATTGAGTAATGGATAAAACAGTTGTGGTATTTCTATACAATGGTGTACTACTCAGCTATAACGAATGATCACATTGAGATATTTATAAATAAATGGACACGACTTGAGACCATACTCATAAGTGAAATAAACCAAACTCACATGTGTAAATACCATATAGTCTCCCTAGTATGAGAGTTGGTAAGAGTATATAAGATTTTATGGTAATCATGATTCCCCATTTCATTGCTTAGAAGCCTTTCAATGTTTCATTCATCAGTTGGAATGGTTTTATTCTGTTTTGTTTGACTTTATTGTGTGTGATGGTATGAACAGCTGTTTTGAAGAGAACAAAACATAATGGCAGCCATTGCTGATTTAATATCATCTTGCTTTGAAGTCCTACCATGCTTCTATTCTATTACCATCAGTTCTATCATGTTGTGTCTTATTGGGATTTTAATATATATGGTAGTATAAACAAATTTTTTTATTGAAAATGAGATATAGTAGCCATTAATCATTCTCTGTTATTCAGTTCAGAATGCCCTGTAATTCTTTCTTGAATGGTTTTATACTATTTTGGTATGTTTGATATTATTGTATTTGAAACTATGCTCAACTACAGCAGAGAAAGAGATTTTGATAGCTACTGTTGATGTCCGGTTGTCTTATTGTAAAGTGCTGTGTTGCTTATGTTGTTCTGTTAGATCTGCTTTGTTCTGCCCTCTTTTGTTTTATTCTCTTTAAAATAAAAAAAAATCATATGGCCACTAAACAATCTCATGTAATAGTTCTCACGCTTTAGTCTACATCAGAACCCACTAGAGGACTTCTTGAAATACCAACTGCTGAGTTACAGTATCGCAATTCCTTTTCTTTTTTTAAATTTTTTTAATTTTGAAGGTAGTAAAACACAACAGAACAAGACAGAACAAAGCCAATTGAGACAATGCAGTGAAATTGGTACAGAACTTCACAGAAGGATACTGGGATAACAGTAATAGGTACCATAGTATATCTCATTATCTTCACAATAGTTATCCATTCAATCAGGTATAGCAAAATTAAACCAAAAGCAGAACATAAAACCTATCAAAATAGAATATTGAATAGAGCAAAACTATTAATCAGAACAGTGAAAACATTTGCCTTCAAACAGAAGCTAGAAGGAAATCCCCCATATTTACTATGTTTTATACAGTCATCCTCCCAAGAGATGCTCAGACCTTTGCCCCCAGTTGCTAATTGGGGGATGAGGGGAGGTGGGAGTGGGAGTTGGGGATGGGATGTTTGATTCTCAGCCCGTGCACCAGTAGGCTCACAGGAGACCCTGACTTGTTCTCTTTCTGGCTCATCTGCCGCTCGCTCGAGCCATGGCTGCTTACCAGGAAGCTGGGCAGGTTGCTTTCCTGCTCAATGCCCTAAGTTCCAACATGGCCAGATCTCAGGAGATGCTGACTGGTTCTCCAATCTTGCAATTTCTAATTCAGTAGATATGTGAAGTTTGAAAAACTGCATTTTTAACAAGTTCCCAACTCATGCTAGTGTTACTGGTAGCAGGACTATACCTTAAGAAGTACTGGTCTATACACTTAAAAATTAATATATCATTGGCAAAGAAAGAAACTGTGAGTTGAACTGAATTTTCAATTGCTGTGATCAGAAAACAAAATTTTGTGAATATTTCACCTTATCCGTGCTCTACCTTTGAGCCACCCAAATTGGTATTAAGATGAAAATTAATTCTATTGCATAGTAAGATATATTAATAGTTTCACTAAAAATAAGTGTATTGATTTAACTAATAAACAGAATAAAACGGGTTTCATTGTGTTAACCTTAATTTCTGAGAAAGATATATTTCCTAAACTTTTTTTTTTTTGGTACTGGGACTCGAACTAACAACCTCACGCTTGCCAGGCAAGCACTTATGCCCCTGAGCTAAATCCCCAGCCTTTCCTAAACTTTTTGACAACAGAAATCTTTGTTGTCTAGTATCTGGAAAACATTGTTCAATTCATGATAGGGTAATAAATCATTAGGTTAGTTTTAAGCAGTATTTAAGCTCTAATTTATTACTTCCTAATTGGCTAAGCAGTTGAAAAATCAAATTATTTAGTATTAGAAGACAGCAAAATATTCATTTCTCATAGATATCTACAAATCACCCCATGGCAGTTGTAACTCCAGTTATTCCTACATCTTTTTAAATCAGAAGACCTGTAAAGCAATCTTTACAGTTGCAGTAGACACTCCTTATGATGGTTGCATGGTTGTACTTGTTCATCTTTCTCTGAGAATGGTAACACGAGCCATGTTTGTGTCAGAAGACTGTCTTTGCCATTCAGGGTGACCTCCTGGTCCAAAGAAGGCTTATCTGTCCAAACTGTTTGATTTTGTGAGCTGAAAGGCAGAGGGTGGAAAGCCTTTGGATCTTCTTCATATTAATTTCAAAATTCTAGTGAGTACTGCCTGGTGAGGTGGTGCACACCTGTAATCCCAGCACTCGGGAGGCTGAGGCAAGAGGTTCACCATGAGGTCAAGGCCAGCCTGAACTACATAACAATTCTCTCTCAAAAAAAAGAAGTCCAAGTGAGTAAAAGGTCCAAGTGACCTTTATGCCCCAGTTTGCCCATGCGGAAAATGGAGCACAGTACTTTCTCGTGCAAAAGATGTTAACACAGAGTTCTTGAGGCAATGCCTCATGTGTAGTCAGAGCTTCTTCAGTGTGACTGGTAGTTATGTTACTGACTCCTGGTGCTTGGGCCCCTTGAGATGACTGGATTCCTACCTTCTCTGAATGTTAGTAGTGCAAATTCTTAGCTTTTGTGAGATAGTACAGTGTTCTTCCAAAATATTTCTCTATTGAGTCAGGCAGGCAAAATAATAGCTTTCCAATATGTTTTGTTTTGCTGTTGTTGTTGTTGTTGTTGTTGCTGTTGTTGTTTGTACTAGGGATCAAACTTACAACCTTGCACTTGCCATGCATGTGCTTACACCACTGAGCTCCACTGCCCCCAATATAGTTTATACCTACATGTCTATGCTTAATGACGGACTTTCAGGATTGGTTCGTGGGGGCACTATACACATCTACTAATGACTTTATAGCTAAATGTGATGTTGGGAGGTAAAGCTTGGTCAGAGGAGGTGGATCACAGAGGGTGTGGCCTACAAGAGTCTATCTTCCTCCCTCTATTCCTCCTTTCACTCTTCTGCTTCCTTTCTGCCATGCTCTTCTGTCATGCTGTCTTGCCTTGGAGCCAGCCAACTAGGCTGAGCATAGTGAACCAAATGTGAACCAAAGTAAATCTCTCTTCCTTTAACTTTCAGATGTTGCGCATTTTGTCTCTGTAACAAGAAAATGTCCAAGACAGATTTTGGTACCAGGAGTGGGGGCATTACTGCGTCTATACTAGACCGTGTTGTTTAAAAGCCTTTGGGACTGGTTCATGTGAGGAATTTGAAAAGATTTGGAGATGATGGCTATAGAAGCCTAAAATCTTTTTTTTTCCATTTTATTTTAAAGAGAATAAGACAAGAGAGGTCAGTACAGAGCAGATCAGAACCGGACAACGTAGGCAAAGTAATACTTAACATTAAGACAACAAGACATTAACAATAGCTATCACAATATTTCTTTCTCTGCTACAGTTGAGCATAGTTTCAAATGCAATAATATCAAACATAACAAAAAAGTATAAAACCATTCAAAGAGTGAAAGAATTACAGGGCATTCTGAACCGAATAACAGAGAATGATCAATGGGTATAGCTCATTTTCAATAAAAAATTTTGTTTATACTTTAACACATATTGAAATCCAAATAAGATACAATGTGATAGATAGAACCAATGGAAATAGAAGAATAGAAGCTTGGTAGGACTTCTAAGAAGGACAGTATTAAATCAGCAATAGCTGTCATAATGTTTTGTTCTCTTCAAAACAGCTGTTCATACCATCACACAAGATAAAGTCAAACAAAACAGGATAAAACCATTCCAACTGATGAATGAAAACATTGAAAAGCTTCAAAGCTATGAAATGGGAACTCATGATTACCATGAAAATCTTACATACTCTTACCAACTCTCATACTAGGGAGACTATATGATATTTACACATGTGAGTTTGGTTTATTTCACTTATGAGTATGGTCTCAAGTCGTGTCCATTTATTTATAAATATCTCAAGATGATCATTCTTTAGAGCTGAGTAGTACTCCATTGTATAGAAATACCACAACTGTTTTATCCATTCCTCAGTTGAAGGGCACTTAGGTTGTTCCCAAGATCTGGCTATTATAAATTGTGCTGCTATAAACACAGGTGCACATATATCACTGTGGTGTGATGTTTTCAGATCTTCTGGGAATATGCCTAGAAGTGGAATAGCTGGGTCAAATGGGACCTCCAGACCCAGCTTTTTGAGGAATCTCCAGACTGACCTCCACAGTGGTTGCACCAGTCTACACTCCCACCAACAGTGCAGAAGAGTTCCTTTTTCCCCACAGCCTCTCCAGCATTTGTTGTTGGTAGTGTTTTCTATCTTAGCCATCTTTCTGGAGTGAGGTGGAATCTCAGTGTGGTTTTAATTTGCATTTCTCTCATGACTAATGATGATGAACATTTTTTCATGTATTTATTTGCCATTCATATTTCTTCATCTGAGAACTGTGTATTCGTTTCAGATGCCCATTTTTGGATTGGGTCTTTGAATTTCACGGGTCTGATTTTTTTTAATTCTTTATAAGTTCTAGACAGAAGTCCTTTGTCTGAGGGACTGTCCATTAAGATTTTTTCCCAATTTGTGGGTTTTCTTTTCACTCTGCTGGATATCTCTTTTGACGTGCAGAAACTCTTTAATAAGATGTGGTCCCAGTTATTGATTCTGGGAAGTATTTCCCGTGTAGTTTGATTTTTGTTCATGAATTCTGTACCTACCCCTATATCTTTGAGATTTTTACCCACTTTGTCTTCCAGCAGATTTAGTGTTTCTGTTTTAATATTTAGATTTTTGATCCATTTAAATTTTAGCTTAGTACATGGTGATAGGCATGGATGTAGTTTTAGTCTTCTGCATATGGATAGCCAGTTTTTCCAGCACCATTTGTTAAAGAGACTGTCATTCTTCCAGCTAGGATGTTTGGCCCCTTTATCAAAGATAAGGTGGTTGGGCTGGGGATTTAGATCAGTGGCTTAGGTGCCTGCCTGGCAAGCATGAGGTCATGAGGTCATGGGTTCAATCCCCAGTACCAAAAAAAAAAACCCAACAACAACAAAAAAAGCAAAGATAAGGTGGTTGAGTGAGTTTGTGGTTGTATCTTCCAATCTATTCCACTGATCTTCAGGTCTGTTTTTATTCTAGTACCATGTTAATTTTATTACTGTAACTTTGTAGTATAATTTCAAGTCAGGGATTGTGATGCCTCCTGCCTTGCCTTTGCTGCTTAGAATTGCCTTTGCTATTCTAGGTCTCTTCTGGTTCCAGATGAATTTGAGGAGTGATTTCTCTAGATCTATGAGGTATGTTACTGGTATTTTCATTGGGATTGTGTTGAATCTGTATAGCAATTTTGGGGGAATGGCCATTTTCACAATGTTTGTTGTTCCTATCCATGAACAGGGGATGTCTTTCCATTTTCTGAGGCCCTCTTCAATTTCCTTTTTCAAGGTATTATAATTTTCACTGTATAGGTTTTTTACTTCTTTCATGAGATTAATTCCTAAGTATTTCATTTCTTTGGATGCTAGTGTGAAGGATGTAGCTTCTCTTATTTCTCTCTCTGTATTTTTGTTGTTAGTGTATAGGAATGCTACTGATTTTTGAGTATTGACTTTGTAGCCAGCTACATTCCTGAATTTATTTATTATATCTAGGAGTTTTTCAATGGAGTTTTGGGGGTCTTCTATGTAAAGTATCATGTCATATGCAAATAATGATAATTTAACTTCCTCTTTTCCTATCTTTACTCCTTTTATTTCTCTTTCTTGTCTTATTGCTCTGGCTAGTATTTATGGTACTGTGTTGAATAGGAGAGGTGACAGGGGATATCCTTGTCTTGTGCCTGATTTTAAGGTAAAGGCTTTCAGTTTTTGACTATTTAATATGATGCTGGCTGTTGGTTTGTCATAGATGGCCTTTATTATATTTAGGTAAAAACCTTCTATTCCAATTCTCTATAAGGTTCTTATCACGAATGAGTGTTGGACCTTATCAAAAGCTTTTTCTGCATCTATAGAGATGATCATGTGGTTCTTCCTTTTGGCTCTATTGATATGGTGAATTACATTTATTAATTTGCATATGTTGAACCATCCCTGCATTCCTGGGATGAATCCCACTTGGTCATGGTGTATAATCTTCTTCATGATTTGCTGTATCCTGTTTGCCAATATTTTATTGAGAATTTTTGCATCTATGTTCATTAGGGAGATTGGCCTATAGTTCTCTTTTTTAGTTGGGTCTTTCTCTGGTTTTGGTATTAGAGTAATATTTGCTTCCAGGAATGGCTTAGGAAGAATTGCTTCCCTTTTGATTTCATTGAAAAGTTTGAGGAGTTTTGGAATTATGTCTTCTTTGTATTTCTTGTAGAATTCTGCAGTGAATCCATCTGGGCCTGGGCTCTTCTTTGTTGGCAAGGGCTTAATTACATTTTCAATTTCAGTAAAGAAATTGGGGTATTCAGCATTTTTACATCTTCCTGATTCAACTTCAGTAGTTCATATGTATCTAGGAATCTGTCTATTTCTTCTGTGTTATCGAACCTATGAGAGTAGAGGTTTTCAAAATAGGTGTTGATGATCTTCTGTATTTCCACTGAGTCTGTAGTAATTTCACCTTTTTCTTTCCTTATTGCATGAATTTGAGTTGTTTCTTTCCTTTTTAAAATAAGGTTGTCCAGGGACTTATCAATTTTATTTATTCTTTCAAAGAACCAACTCTTTGATTCATTGATCCTTTGTACTGTTTTCTTAGTCTCTATTGCATTAATTTCTGCTCTGATCTTTATAATTTCCTCTCTTCTTTTGGCTTTGGGCTTGGCTTGCTCTTCTTTTTCTAGATGTTTGAGTTGTAGCATCAGGTTGTTTATTTGTGTTCATTCTGTCTTCCTGATGTGGGAACTCAATGCAATAAATTTTCCTCTGAGGACTGCTTTCACTGCATCTCACAAAATCCAGTAAGTTGTGTTTGTATTTTCATTTGCTTGTAGATATTGTTTAATTTCTTCTTTAATTTCCTCTGTGACCTACTGGTTGCTCAAGAGTGTATTACTCAGTTTCCATGTGTTTGTGAGGTTTTTGCAGTTGCTTTTATCGTTAATTTCTAGTTTCATGGCACTATGATCTGATAACATGCATAGGATAATTTTAATTCTTTTGCATTTACTTAAATATGTTCTGTGGGTTAGTGTATGGTTTGTTGTAGAGAATGTCCCATGTACTGCTGAGAAGAAGGTATATTCTGATGTTGTTGGATGGAACACTCTGTATACATCTATCAAGTCCATTTGTTCACAGGTGTGATTCAGTTCTGTTATGTCTTTGCTGATTTTCTGTCTAGTTGATCTGTCCCTTTGTGTCAATGCTGTATTAGAGTCTCCTGTTATAATTGTGTTATTGCTTATTTGATTTTTCATTTCT
>PVJX010050891.1:0-10508 GCA_004027295.1 Dolichotis patagonum | reverse complement strand
TAAGAATATATAAGACTTTATGGTAAGCATGAGGCCCCATCTCATAGCTTCGAAGTCTTTCAAAGTTTTAAATCATCAGTTGGAATGGTGTTATCCTGTTTTGTTTGACTATATCATATGTGATGATATGAACAGCTGTTTTGAAGAAAACATTATGACAGCTATTGCTGATTTAATATTATGCTTCTTAGAAGTCCTAACATGCTTTTTTTTTGTTGTATTACCATTGGTTCTGTCTACCACATTGTGTCTCATTGGAATTTGAATATGTGTGATAGTTCAAACAATTTTTTTCTTTTTTATCAAAAATGAGATATTATAATACCCATTGATCATTTTCTGTTATTCGGTTCAGAAAGCCCTGCAATTCTTTCACTCTATGCATGGGTTTATACTATTGTGTTATGTTTGATATTATTGTAATTGAAACTATGCTCAACTATAGCAGAGTAAGAGATATGGTGTTAGATACTGTTGATGTCCATTTGACTTAATGTAAAGAACTGTGTTGCCTATGTTGTCCTCTTCTGATCTGCTCTGTACTGCCCCCTTTTGTTTTATTCTCTTTTAAATAAAAATAAATAAATAAATAAATAAATAAAATAATGTCTCTCATTTTAAAATGTATTTGATATGTAGGTAATAAGACTTGAAAAACAGATTCTCGGTCAAATCCAACACACTTGGGTGCATTAGAATTGCTAGAAGATGAGGTGATCACTTCCCTCCTCATCTCTCACTACTGCTACCTTCAAAACGAAGTCACAAAGCCAAAAACCTTCACATAATTTGAAAAATCATGAAAGGTGTGGCAGGTAGTTTAGGGCCATAGAGGTTTTATTAAATTCCTGGATTTTTCTTCCTTCAATTAACTTGGTAACCCCCCCCCCATACAAAAGATTTCTGGATGATTAAGAGGTTTGGAAAAAATGATGCAACATAAGTCATATGAGACACAACCTTATAATGCTGATTCCTTATATAATTGTCCTAAGCCTGAATGCTGGTGGTATCAAACAATGCTTTGTTGTTCTCAGAAACTTTGGGAGAGCAAATCTGGCACAACATCTTTCACTTCTCAGAGAAAATATAGCTTTCAATGAGCAATCCAATTGTGGGTTTAGGCAGAACGTTTTCTGGGGACACAGAATGAGTATCCAGTGTTGTGGTTTTGCAGTGAGATCCATAATTGTGTGTTCCCAAGGGAAGAGGTTCAACAGGGGCATCTCGGAGGGAAATTTCAGCTCTTTGTGGTTCAAGCATGAGCATGGGAGCCAAAAAGTAGACATACGAAGCAGATAGTATAAAGACTGGTCTTCCAGAATGACAACTGCTTGCCTGCTATGTTGTGGGGGCACCAGAAATCTTCCTCTCCCTGCATATTGCTCCCTTCTCACTGTTGATGGCCACAATTTCACCTGAACCATCTTGTGTTAAGCATTACCATCTTCAAAAACATATCACCCTAGTACCTGTTCCAATTAAGCTGCCAGTTCTTCCACATGAGTTTCTCAAATCCCTTCCCTTTCTGATCACAGAAGCAAAGCTTTGATTGTTTTGGGAGGAAAGGTGGGCTGGAAATTCAGGGAGGACTAGTACCTTCCCATATCCCCCCACTATCCTGGACCTGCTTCCCTTGGCATTGGTAGAAAGCTCCTCCACACACATGTCAACTGCTTTATGTAAGCCTTCAGATTTCCTGGAACATTGGGTCTTAGTAGTTGCCCCAGAGGCCTTTGTAGGTGTTTTTCTTCATAGCAGGGTTGGGGCCCTGGGTCTAGGATCACCCACTGTGGTGCTGGGCCTGGGAAGCAGAAGAAGGGGAGACAGCTCTCTAGTAGGGGGACAGCAGCAAGAGCTGTTCTTTCTTGCTAGAGCTCATGGCCAAAGCTGCGTTTCTGGCCCATCAGCTGTTCACCCATCATTCAGAAGGTGCCCATCACTCATGGGAAGGAGAGGCTTCTTTTGCCTTCCTTGAAGGTGCTTGCTGAGGAGGAAGAGAGTGTGCCAGGAGATGGAAAACAAAAATTCAAATTCCACAGGTGAAGAAAGGGTGAAGTTCAAAAGAAAGAAACCACTGAGTGATGTATGCCATCTCATGTATGGAAGGAAAACTGTACCTGCCTCACACCTGGTACAGAGAAGCAAAGAAACCGGGATAGCACTGGGAAGGAGCAGTGTTCTCCTGGGCTAGCTCCCGAGGGACAAAGCTAGCTGGCCTGCGTAGGTTCCACTCTGCTTCCTAAGACTGTGGACTTGGGTTGTTACTCGGGCAGGGAGGACCTGAAGCCAAATCATGATGCAGACAGAGCTGAGCATTGCTGTTCCCCTCCTGCGACCCCTCCCCTTCTTTCATGTCCCTTCACCTTTTACTTTTATTTATGTTTTTGTTTTAAAGAGAAAAAACCCCAGAAAAATCAATAAGGAAACAAACAAAAAACAATAGCAAAAGCAAAATGACAACAACAACAAAACAATGGCAAAATAGAATTTCAAAATAAGATGATAGGAATTTAACAATGATTGTTATATTGCATATTGTTATCCTCAAAATAGTTGCTCAGGTTCTCAGCATGGAGGTTCTTCAAAAAACTAGAATTAGACGTTCCATTTGACCCAGCTATTTTTTTTCTGGATATTTTCCCAGAAGAGCTGAAAATATTATGCCAAAGCCATGTATGTGCACCCATGTTTATAGCAGCATAATTTGTAATAGTTACATTTGGAAACAACTCAAATGCCCATCAACTGTGGAATGGATAAAAAAGATGTGATATTTTTATACAATGGAGTACTACTCAGCCATAAAGAATGATAAACTCGAGGCTTTTATAGATAAATAGATGCAACTAGAAATCATACTCATAAGTGAGATAAATCAGACTTGCATATATAAACACCATATTGTTTCACTAGTGTAAGAAACTGAAATAAGATCCAAAAGTTATAGTGGGTATAGGAAAAGAGAAAGAAACTGCTCAAAGGGAAATTATATTGTTTGGTCAATCGTGCATGCCTGTATCTGGTAACCCTTCACCTTTTAATAATATCAGTTATGTGCTTCTGCGCTTGCTTAGGAGAAAGCACCTAGCGATTGATTCAAAATTGAGGGGTGACATCTTCAAGTGGCAGCTTACCCAGTAAAGACCTTTCAAAGAGGCAGAGGTAGAAGAGATAGTTTTACCACTCAGTCACAATGGGGGACTTTCAGGGCTGGACAATTGGCTCCTGTTGTGCCTGGAAGTATGGGACCTGATGTTGAAGACCTCAAAAAATAGCCTAAGAAAGAGGGAGTATGGAAAGAGGGACTTCTGAATTGCTTGCAGCTTGTGACCACATGTGTTGGGCTCTCTACTGCCCCCCTAGAATGTGCCTCTCCAGCATTTTGGCGAGAACAGCCACCCTTTCTGTCTGTCTATTCCCTTCAGTATACACAATGATACTTTAGGCTGAGGTTGTGGTTGAATGAAATCCAAACAGTCTGCCCTGCCTCAGATCAGAATTTAGACAAGCAGGAAAACTCTCAAAGCCTCACCTGTTTGTGGTTAATCTCCACCAATCACAGCTCTACATTGTAAATGCAGTTCCAGAAAATGAGAGTATCTAAAAGGAGGGGAGAATCTCCTAATCCCCCTTTCTCAGGCCCAGAACCAAAGAGAGCGGAGCAGAGAAGATGGCTTTTAATGAAGTCCAAGAGGCTCCTAAACAAATGCCAAGTTTAACATTAATGTGTTTAGAAAAGTCACCCAAAATCATTCGCTTTAAATCTATTTCGTAAACTGCCAGCTAGCTAGTCTCCCAGGATCATTTTCTATTTATTGTATCTCACGTATGAAAATTGTACCTTAGAGACTGTGGGCGTTCTGAAACACCCAGCTATTGATAAGTGAGTGAGGAGTCATGAGAAAGAGAATTTTTAGAGCAAGAACTGACTGCATTCAGAGGCAAATTAAAATAAAGAGTTGGCCCGAAGAAACATGACTTCAAAGTGACCATTCCAACCTCCACGGTGGAGTTTTCCATTCTCTCCGCCAGATCCCTGAGTGCATCCCTGTGGAACCAGACAGGAGTTCCCAGACCCAGTCTTCTGGCAGTTGTATGAATCAATTGCTTTCTTGTTTGGGGAAGAGAGTAAGCCATTATTTACAATTGTCTCTCAGGAGCCTCTGGGAGATGCAAAAATAATTGCAGTTTCCAGCAATGTGATTACATTGTGTGTACCAGATGCCCTGTAGCAAGAACAGAACAGAAAAGTGAGGAAGTACTTTGTTCTAATAGATGTTTAAGTTGGAAAAACTCACACCTGACTTTCCAGCCAAACAAAAGAAGAAATTTGAAGGATATCTTTCAAACCATTCTTAAATCTTGTCGGGGCAAAGTTCTTTCTTGGATTTAGGGAATCACTTTGAATTGGTGTTCCTAGACCTACCTGACTGGAGCCAGGGAAAGTGTGAGTCGGGCGAACTGCTGGCCCGGCCTGCATCCAGAAAAGCCTAGCTTTAGAGTGGGCTTACTAGATGCCTCCAATGCAGGAACACATGGGGGCTTGAGAGGGTAGTCTCCACCCAGGTCTCTGCAGCCAAGAGAAATCCTGAGGGGAGAGGAGCTCAGGAGAGGAAAAGGGAGAAAGAGGAAAAAGGTATGGAAAAATAAGAGGATAAGCATTCCTCTTGCAAACCCCCAGAGAGCCCCTACCTTTCCCTAGAGCTTCAACTTGAATTTTAAATGTGTGCATAATTTTTTTTCTTCCCATGATTTCTTAATTAGGAACTCAGGGGCAAATCCCTTTGCTGTGGGCCGGGGCTCAGCTCACCGGCACCTGCATGGGGGTAGGGGAGCACATAGCCTTCCATCTCAGCATTTGTCTTTTATTTGGGGAAATCAGGAAAGGAATTTCTCTCAACCCAGTCACTCTGAGAAGGAATGAAGGCTGCTGGGATACAGAAGAATGCTTGCTGGCAGTCAGGAAACTTAGCAGCTAGTCACAGCAGCCCTCCTTCCTGCTCATTCCTGGTTTTATGTCCTTGGGTCAGCCCTTCACCTTCTGGAACATTCTATTCACCTTGAAAACCAAGAGAGTGATCATGTGTAAGAACCACTTCCCCTAGATATCTGTGCATCTGGAAGATAGGAGCTGTCACGCGTCTACTCAGGTTCACTTTTCCCTTCCTACAGGAAATGCTTTCAGCAGGTCACAGCCCATGCACTATTCTCCCTTTGCTTTGCGTTCTCCAGATTTCCCTTGGCAGTGAGTTCTTCATGAAGATACGAAGAATTTGAACCTATTTGCAGTCTAGACCAGCTGGTGTCTTAGTTTAATCTAGTTTGATTAACTGTCTTCTCAGGAAAACCCTTAAAATTTAGAGGTATAGCTAGAAATATTGTGAACATTTATGATTTGTATTAGACTACTGCCCTACAGGAATTAGCTGAGCATCTCTGGAAATAATCCAGTATCAAATGATCTACAGATTTCAAATACATTTAACTCTTTCGCTTCTGATTCTGGCAACCAAACCCAGAGCATTCCACATGCTAAAACATGCCACTGAGCAACACTGATTGCTTTTTCTTTCTTTCTTTTTCTTTTTTTGTCATTACTGGGGATTGAACCCTGGGATACTTAACCACAAGTTACATCCCCAGGCATTTTTAGTTTTTCAAACAGGGTCTTGCTAAGTCACTAAGTTGCTCACACTGGGCTCAAACTTGAAGTGCTCCTGTCTCAGCCTCCCAAGTACAGGTGTGTCAGCATACTCAGTCTCAGATAAGTCTTTATGGAGGAGCAGGTACAGGATATGCTTGGAATACGGACTTTGGAGCTAAGCAAACTTGAGTTTGGATGCAAAGTTCTCTTAACCCCTTACTAGATAAGTGAGCTTTGATATGTTCCCAGTCTCCTAAGAATAACTTTCCTCATCTGACAAGATGATTGTGGTAAAATTGTCATAATGTTAAATAAATAAATTAACATATAAGCCAGCAGAACAGTGCCTGAGACACACTTCCAGTCGAACAATGCAGCCCTTATTTATATCACTATTTCATCTGGCTTTGTGTGCTTTGATATGTGTTTAGAAGATTCTTACTTCTTTTGCACTGGCCAGTGTTTGCTGTTACTGGTGACTCTACCTTTGTCCTGCCTCTCCCCTGGCACTGTTCTTGCCTTCTCCCTATATTTTCCTCTTCCTCCCTCCTCCATAATCTTTATTTTTTTTCCTTTCTTCTTTGTCCCTCCCCTGCCACCTCCCTACTCCTCACACAAGAACCCTTTGTACCTGTCTTGGCTGCTTTCCTGAAAACATGACAATGAAATTAATAACAATGACAATTCTCTCCTATAAGCTCACACTATATGTGCTATATATAACAGCACCTTTAATCCTCACTATCCTATGAGATAGTAACTACCAGTACCTCCATTTTACAGATGAGGCCATAAAACACAGAGGTTAAAATACTTTCCCATGGGTTAGTTTTTTAAATTGGTTCAAATTCTATCAGCTCTGTTCAGTGAGTTGAACATTAGTGTATAAATGCCTAATTTATCTGATGATGGAACTTACCTTATTCATTCTCCAAATTCATTAACCTCCAAAAATAGAGTTGGAAATTTCAATTTCAAGGCAAGTTTGACATTGCTTTGATAGCAATAGGTTAACCCTTCAGTTATCTAAAATGGTCAGGCACTGAGGAATTCCAGTTATCTGGTGAGGGGTTGGGGACTCCCTTTATACAATGAAATGGCTCCAGAAGAAAAGTTTCTTCATAAGATTGGGTCTTGGGTCTCAGAAACGTCATTCTCCACTTTACCTCATGGCCTTTAACAGACTGGATTTTAAACCCTATAACTAGACCAAGGCTTAGCAAACCATAACCTGTGGGTCCAATCTAGCCCACCATCTCTGTTTGTATAACTAATTTGTAAATCCGAGAATGAGTTTTACACTTTTAAACAGTTGAAAAAAATAAAAAAATAATACTCCATGACATTTGACAATTAAGTAAAATTAAAATTTCAATGTCCATAAATAAAGTTGTATTGGAACAAAGCCATGTGCATTCATTTACATATTGCCTAATATTATTTGTGCAATTTAACATTGGAACTGATTAATTATTAAGGAGCCTGTGTGGCCTGTAAACCTAAATAGTTACTAGTTGGCCCTTTCCAGAAAATGGTCAGCCCCTAAGCTACACCATCAAATTTCATGTTGCAGACCTTAAAAGAATTTCATAAGAACCCAAAGTCCTCACTGCCTCTGTTCTAGCAGAAAATGTTTGGAAAAAGACTAGCAATGCAGCACCCAAGCCCACCTGATTCTACCTTGCTTCTACCCAGCACTGAATTCAAAAATTTATGTATTAGTCATTTTCTTGTCAATGGGACAAAATATCTGACACTTGCAATTTGAAAAAGGAGAGGTTTACTTTGGCTCAGGGTTTCAGTCCAAGCACAGTTGGCTGGCTCCAAGTCAGAAACATCATGCCCACTGCTCTCTGCTTGTAGCTTGCTTTGGCAGACATTTTACATTCCTGTCAGCTCCAACATTTTGGGATCTCACTATACTTGGTGAGGAAATCTGCTCAACCCTTGGCATGCAAAAGACCAGAAAATTAAAAAGTCCAGCATAAGAATACACCCTTCTAGTTCATGCCCACAGTGACCCACCTCTTTTAATGAGGTCCCATTACCTAACGGTATGATGAACATAGCACTCCCATGCTTCAGTCACCTTCCAAAAACCACACCTCTGAACACATGAGGATTTGGGGGAACATTTTAGACCACAAAAAGGTTCATGTCCATCTCATGCAAAACACATTTAGTTCACCTCTAAGAGTTACCAAATTTTTAACAGTTCTAACATTTAAAACGTTAAAAATTTCAAGTTGCAAGTCTTCTGAGACTCAAGGCAACCTTTTATCTGAGAGCCCCTATGTAAGTCAAAAGAAATTTAAATACTTGTAACATAAACAAAGTAAATACTTTCATTTCAAAAGGGAGGAAAATTGGGATAAAAAGAAATGCAAAGTAAGGCTAAACCAGGAGGGCAAACATTAGATCCTATAGCGTCTAGTCTATCAGGGGCAGGCCGTGGCAAGATGTGAGGCCCAAAGGTCCTGGGCTGCCCTGCCCTTATGGACATTGCCAGTTGCAGCCCACATGGCCAGTCTTTTGAGCTGATTCTGGTCACTGCCTGTAGCTTTCTTTGGCAGACATTTTATATTCCTGACACCTCCAACATTTTGGGGTCTCCACTATATATTTGATTTCAGTCTCACTGCCTGGTCTCGCAGAATTTCTTCTGAAATCTAGGTAGAAACTTCCATGACCCCACATCTCTTGCATTTTGTATGTCTAAACAACTAACATCATGTGGATGATGCCAAGATCATTTTCCAGCTAAAGTAGTAGCCACTAACTCCTAGTATCTTGGCTGCAGCAGCCCCTGAATGCCAAGTTGGCTGAACTTGGGAAAACACTATTTTAGACAGTTCCGAATGCCTAAAATAGGCTATCTTTTCAAAGCAAAGTATTCTAAAGGAATTTACATTTTTAAATCCTTATGCCTGTGATGGGTAAAGTTGGGCCAATTTCTGAAATGTCTTCAAGACATCTTTTCTATTGTCCTAGTGTAAAGTGCTTGACTTTTATTCATGAATTCTCTCCCTACCACTATGTCTCCAACATTTTTACCTACTTTGTCTTCCAGTAGATTTAGTGTTTCTGTTTTAATATTTAGATCTTTGATCCATTTTGACTTTAGTTTAGTGTATGGAGATAGGCATGGGTCTATTTCCAGTCTTTAGCATGTGGAAAGGCAATTTTTCCAACACCATTTATTAAAGAGGCTATCCTTCTTCCAGTGAACATGTTTAGCCCCTTTATCAAATATCAGGTGGCTGAGTGTCTTTGTAGTAGTGTTTGCATCTTCTGATCTGTTCCACTGATCCTCAGGTCTATTTCTTTGCCAGTACCATGTAGATTTTATCACTGTAGCTTTGTAGTATAGTTTCAAATCAGGGATTGAGATGCCCCTGTCTTGCCTTTTTTGCTCAGAATTGCCTTTGCTATTCTAGGTTTCTTCTGTTTCCAGATGAATTTTAGGAATGTTTTTTTCTAGATCCATAAGGTATATCGATGGTATTTTGATTGGGATTGCATTGAATCTGTATAACAGTTTTGGGAGTATGGCCATTTTCTCAGTGTTGGTTCTTCCTAACCAAGAGCAGGGGAAATCCTTCCATTTTCTAATATCCTCTTGAATCTCTTTTTTTAGAGTTGTATAATTTTCAGCATATAGATATTTTACATTCTTGGTTAGGTTGATTCCTAAGTATCTGATTTTTTTAGATGCTATTGTGAAAGGTGATATTTCCATAATTTCTCTCTCAGTGAATTGTTTGTTTGTGTACAGGAATGCCATTGATTTTTTAGTGTTGACTTTGTATCCAGCTACACTGCTGAATTTGTTTATTACCCCCGTAGTCTTTTAATGGAGTTTTTGGTGTCTTCTATGTAGAATATCATGTCATCTGCAAATAGTGATAATTTAACTTCTTTTCCTATTTTTATTCCTTTTATTTCTCCCTCTTGTCTGATTGCTCTGGCTAATATTTCTAGAACTATATAGAATAGGAGTAGTGATAGTGGACATCCTTGTCTTGTTCCTGATTTTAGAGTGAAGGCTTTCAGTTTTTGTCCGTTTAGTGTAATGTTGGCTGTTGGATTGTCATAAATGGCCTTTATGAGATTGAGGTACATACTGTCTATTCTGAGTGTCTTTAGAGTTTTTATCATGAATGGATGTTGGACTGAAAGCTTTTTCTGCGTCTATTGAGATGATCATGTGATTTTTATTTTTGGCTCTGTTGATGTGGTGTATCACACTTATTGATTTGCATATGTTAAACCACCCCAGCATTTCTGAAATAAATCCCACTTGGTCATGATGTATAATCTTCTTGATGATTTGCTGCACTCTATTTTCCAGTCTTTTATTGAGAATCTTTGCATCAATGTTCATTAATGAGATTGGCCTATAGTTCTCTTTTTGGTGGGTCTCATATTACTAAAAAGTTTTTGCACTTCAAAAGAAATCAGCAACAAAGTGAAAAGAAAACCCACAGAGTGGGAAAAAAATCTTAGCCAATAATCCCTCAGACAAAAGACATATCCAAAATATATAAAGAACTGAAAAACACTAAGCCCCCCAATTTCAAGGACCCTCTCCAAAAATGGGCATTGGAGATGAACACACATTTCTCAGATGAAGATATTCAAATGGCAAATAAATACATGAAGGAATGTTCACCATCACTGGTCATTCGAGGAATGCAAATTAAAACAACACTGAGATATCATCTCACACCGGAAAGAATAGCTGCCATCAAGAAATCAACTGATAACAAATGTTGGCAAGGCTGCGGGGGAAAAAGGAACAATGCTCCACTGTTGGTGGGAGTGCAGACTGGTGCAACCACTATGGAAATCAATATGGAGA
>PVJX010050890.1:0-10510 GCA_004027295.1 Dolichotis patagonum | reverse complement strand
GCATTTTTATACAATGGAGTACTACTCAGCTATAAAGAATGATCACATCGAGATATTTATAAATAAATGGACATGACTTGAGACCATTCTCTTAAGTGAAATAAACCAAACTCACAAGGGTAAATACCATATAATCTCCCTAATATGAGATTTGATAAGAGTATATAAGACTTTATGGTAAGCATGAGGCCCCATCTCACAGCTTCGAAGTCTTTCAAAGTTTTAAATCATCAGTTGGAATGTTGTTATCCTGTTTTGTTTGACTATATCATATGTGATGATATGAACAGCTGTTTGGAAGAAAACGTTATGACAGCTATTGCTGATTTAATATTATCCTTCTTGGAAGTCTTACCATGCTTTTTTTTTGTTCTATTACCCTTGCTTCTATCTACCACATTGTGTCTCATTGGAATTTGAGTATGTGTGATAGTTCAAACAAATTTTTTTCTTTTTTATCAAAAATGAGATATTATAATACCCATTGATCATTTTCTGTTATTCGGTTCAGAAAGCCCTGGAATTCTTTCACTATATGCATGGCTTTAAACTATTGTGTTATGTTTGATATTATTGTAATTGAAACTATGCTCAACTATAGCAGAGTAAGAGATATGGTGTTAGATACTGCTAATGTCCAGTTGACTTAATGTAAAGTACTGTGTTGCCTATGTTGTCCTCTTCTGATCTGCTCTGTACTGTCCCCTTTTGTTTTATTCCCTTTTAAAGAAAAAAAAGTTTTATTATTGCCATTCTGTCTTGGATTTTTAGAGAAACCATGAAAGATCTTGTACAGTGATGAACTGAAGTTTTATATGCAGTTTTTTTTGTTTTTGTTTTTGAGACAGCATTTCACTATGCACTTCAGGTTGGCTTTGAACTCAGTTTGTATCCCATACTGGCCTTGAACTCACAGCAAGCCTCCTGTCTGTTTCCCGAGTCTTGGATTACAAACATGCACCACTAAGCCCCACTCAAGTTTTATATACAGAATATGTATTTCCTGGAGACAGGCATGCATGGCTCAGGCACTGGTGAAGTTAAAGGTCCTTAACAGGACAATGAGGAAAGTTGTATTTTTCTACTTAAGTGCCCCTTTCTACCTGGGTCAACTTTTTCTGAGAGCTTTCACCTTTTAAAAGATTTAGCTAATCTGATAATGAAAATTATTGAGTCAAAAATATAAAATATAAGAACCTAGAGAAGTGAACTTAGCACTCAATGCTGTTTTTATTTTGAGGCATTAATGCTCTGCAAAAAATAGTTGCAAATCTGAGGGACAATTATAAAAGTCTAGTGACACTAAGGAGGCAAAAGCCAAAGCATGGGCACATGCAAGGTAAGGAGTCAGTAAATAAAAATCTGTCAGTGAGCTGAGACCCTGAAATACTTTGCCTTCAGAAAAATGGTAAAATAGAAATAAAGCAATTCACAGCCAACTTTGGCTAACTGAGATAATTTGGGACAACCTCAACCTTTGAATTTGGAATAAAGTGGTATGGACTAGCAGATTAAGACATCTGGAAGAAGCAAGTAGAATTTTTCTTGAACACAAATTGTTCCTAATAATTACCTACCTACAATGACCAGAATACATGCAGGCCAAGGAATTAGATGCATAGGGAAATCCAGTTGAAACAATAGATCACAGAAACAGAATTGAGTATTGGAATCAATGATTATAAACATGTAGATATTATATTTTAAAAAATAAAGGATAAGATTGAAAAAATCTGCAGTAAACACTAAATACAAAAGTAACACCATATCTGAAAAGAAGCCAAATAGAAATTCTGAAATTAAAAAAATTACTAATACAAGAAATACAAATGTATAAAGGTAGATTTGGGTTAGATAAATAAATAACTTATAGACTGGGAAACAGATCAATAGGAAATGTTCAGATTATAGGGAAAAGAGAAATAATGGAAAATATTTTTATATAAAGTTTTTAAAATGTTAGTTTCTAGCAACAGAATTTTTAGTATTATAAAAGTAAAATGCATGTGAAAGTATTTAATACATACCCTGACATCTAGGGGATTATCCAGAAGGATTTGCTGAATTTGAAGTTTAAAAAATTAATTTGGTAATTTTGCAAATCATCTGTGTCATTTTGTATAATTTCTATTTTTGTCAAAGTATCCCAACTTTTCTTTAAATTTTTAACATGTATTAATAATAGTCACTTTCTATTCTGTGTCTTATAGCTTTATTCTTTAAATATTTGGTTCTATTGCTCTTTCCTTGTACTCAAATAGTGTGTTTATTTGTGTGTTTTACATAGTTTTTGACTATGAGATACTTTTGGAGGGAGAACTTTATTTCTGGAACATCTTTGAAACCAACATTAAGTTTGAATTCTTCCAGCAAGGATTTGTATTTGCTTTTGAGAGTTGCCAGGGAGCATGACCAAACCACTTTATTGCATTAAAAATTTTCCCAAGTGTCTTAGATAATACAAGCAATATGAATAAATGAATGAAAAATAAATGTTAGCATCAGTTTATGACACTACCTTCTAAAGATTTTCCCCATATATTTCTTTGTTTTCCTTCATCCAGTGCCAAAGTCAAGATAAGTATGTATCATCTTTTTGCTTTTGTAAAAAAGAGAATTTTTTACTTTAAATAGGTGTACATTTACAGAAAAAGTTGAACATAGTATAGAGTTCTCATGTACCTACACCCTGTATCCCCTATTATCAACATCTTACATTCACCTGGTTTATTTGTTTCAGTCACTAAACCCAACCCAGCATTATTATCAGTTAAAGTCTATTCTTTATTCAGAGTTCCTCAATTTTTACCTAACATCCTTTCCCTTATAGAATTCCATCCAGAACATCATACTATATCCAGTCATCATGTCTTCTTAGGCACCTCTAGAAAGTCTGCTAAATTTGTGTTTAATGATCTTGACAGTTTTGAAGAGGGTTTGTTAGGTGTTTTGTAGAATGCCCATTGCTCATTAGAATTAGTGTATTGTTCTCTCATGATTAGACTGAGAGGAAGATCACAGGGTTAAGCTGCCATTTTCATCACACTTATCAAGGACACAAACTAGCAACGTAGTTATGACTGTTGATGTTTACCTTGGTCATCTCATAGAGACAGTGTTTGGCATATCTCTTTATTCTTCCCTTTTTACACTGAACTCTTTAGACGGATGTTGTTACACACAGCCCACACTTGCAGAGTAAATTATGCTCCCCCTTGATGAAGAGTAGATTATCCATATACATTATTTACAATTCTTCTGCATAGACAATTTGTCTCTTCTCCGTTTGTCTATGTCTGCATGGAATCATGAATATTTATTGTATCCTTTGAATTATAGGCCAAAGTTACTTTCTTCAGTTTCTCAAATTATGCCAGTTTTGGCCATTGAAAACTCTTACAATTGTCTCCCTTATCACTTTGACATATCCCCAGCATTGTAGAGTTTTGGTATTTATTTTGAAAAGTTTTTTTGTGTGTGGGGAGGTTGTTTGATTGGTTTGGAGAAGAACTTTAGTACTTTTTGCATTTTAAGATGTTCTAGGCTCATTTTAGTTATGTGTATATGCTGTTCCAGTCCCAGAATCAGATATTTCCTGGAGAGTCCCTGGCTCCTTTTGTTAAGACTGCAATTAGAAACCTATAATTCAGAACTAGACGTACTCATGGGTAATTAAATGTCATTGCTTCTAGGCCTTGTTAGCTGACAATTGAGGAAATATATGTGTGTAGTGCTACCCTTTATATAAACAAATATCTATAAATATTTCCATAGGTAAGCGTTTGTACCTTTATTAAGCTAAACATGAATTTACAAATATCTCCACTTTTGTTATCTGCATAGGTTATTCTATTCTATTCTATTCTATTCTATTCTATTCTATTCTATTCTATTCTATTCTATTCTATTTTATTTTTGGTTCCAGGGATGGAACTCATGACCACACACTTGCAAGGCAGGCACTTATGCCGCTGAGCTAAATCTCTGGCCCTGCATAGGTCATTTTAGCCCTTCTTTGGTTTATCTGTAAACTCCTATCCCCACAGTGAAAAACTGGCTGCCATCATTTACTTAACTGTGCAGCAGTAGAATATGTATAACAGTATCAGAATTGTTAACCTGTGTGGGAAGCAATCTTATCAACTAGGGTACAGTGCTATGCATGGTTGGCCTTGCATATCCCATTTGTTTCTAATGATACTTATATCAGTACTTTTTCCTTTCTCTTCTTTCAATGTGGTAGCTTTACACATTTGTAGTATAATTAGATTGGTTTGTCACATTATGCATTCTGTCCTGGGATCTTCCAACCTCTTAAATAATTTATGAAATTTAAATATATTAAATTCATAATGTTCTTTGTTTACTGCATTTGTGAATGTGGCCTTTGGGGATCTCAATTTTATGTAGAAGTCTTCTATTGGGATCATCACCTGTGTGGTCCTGGACTTTATATCGTGTTTTCCTTCTACTCGTAGACATCACAGTATGAGCAGAAACCCTCAAGACAAAAACTACTTTTAGCATTTACTCCCTTGTAAAGGTTTTTGCTTTCACTTAAGCTTGAAATCTATAGGTTCCATTCTTTCATGCCTACTCAGGAATATATTTGCATTTTATTTGTTTCAATTAGGAGGCTTATTCGGGGTATCAAATCAAACATGCTACCAGAAACAGAAGTCCTTTCTACATTACTTTAATGTAGAAATTATTTTTCATATTTCATTGTATATGAATATCTGCCTAGTCCCCTCAGCTAAATATTATAAATGGATTAAATGAATGATTTTAAGATCAGTTGCCATTTGTCATAAATTGTGGTGTTAGGAAGAGACTAAAGAATCATATAGCATAGCTAGTTACAAAATAAAAGGACATATTTTTAAAAAACATGTACAACATAGAATTTTATAGTAGGAAATTCAGTTATTAGTTTTGTTTGTTGTTGAATTTTATTGAAGACTTCTGTGAATTGAGAATTATTTTCTACCTATCTCTGAGAGTCATGTTTTTTGCTTACCCTATGAACAGTAGTGAACATGCAGCTGGGTGAATACAACAGAGCTAGAGATACATGAACAAGTATTTCAAACAAATATTAATGAGTAAACATTCTGTCATTACAATGAGCACCGGCAGCACCTGTTTTAGAGAGATACCAGTGTTTTATCCATTTTACTGTCAACTTTCAGTTATCATGTGGAACACACAGGTTGAAGAAAAAAAGGCTCCCAGCACCCTCATTGCCTAGTTTTCTGTTGCGAGACCACTCAATGTGTTTTCACCGTGATGCCTCTTTCTGACTCTGTTTCCAGCAACATTGTTGTTGCTGCTGTAATAGGCATTACAATAAGAGTTGTAATGCCTATAATAAAACATTATTTTAGGACACATCTGAGTTCAGCATTAGGGGAGCATGAATTTGCCACATTCAACAGGAAAAAGTCAACACTTTACTTGCACTAAATTCATGAAGACTCTTAGACTTGTCTCAGAAGATGAAGCAGAGAAAGGCTTTATACATGAAATCGAATTCACAGTGCCCTCATAGTCAATGCTATTGACTTCCCCACCATGGTTGCATTTCATTGTGTTATGATTATGTTAGAAAAGAACTTTTCACAGTTAAGGAAGTTATTGTCTCAAAAAACGAATTACATCATTGTGATGGAACAGTTTAGAATGAAACCTGAAATATATACTTGCCTTTAGTCTATTCTGATCTCAACATCCAGAAGTCCAAATTATTGCTGCAAGTGTACAAATGGCTTGTTAAAGAAGGCATCAGTCTCATTTTCATGGTGCTATGTTAAAATTCATTATTTAGTCCTATTTCTGATCTGACTGGAAGAATTTTTTAAGCTTGACATAAGTCTTTAGATGGTTAAGGCTGATCACTGTGAAAAGAAATATTTTCCTTTTTTCTCCTTTTGTAGTTAAATTTTCAGTCATATATTCTAAGTTTTAAGTGGGTATAAGCCATGCTATGTTGTCCCAAAGGCCCATGTGCTGGGAGCATGTCCCCAGTAATGAAAACTTTAAGAAGTGGGGCCCGTTGGAAGGTGATAAGGTCAAGGGAGAACTACCCTTGTTAGGGATTAAGGTACTCGGTTAGGTCTCACAAGACTGGACCAGTCACTGTAAGAGCAGGTTATTAGGAATTTTGGCCTCTCTGCGGGGCCACTGGCTGCTCTTGCATGCGTTTCTGTCATGTAACACCACCCATTATATTACAGTGCAGCGTATAGCTGCAGATGGGGCTTGCATGAGCTTTTGGGGTTTTTCAGGATCCAAAACATAAATCAAAATAAAACTGTCTTCCTTATAATGCGTTTAGCTTCCAATATTTTGTAGCAATCCACAGTGGACTAAGACAAGTCACTTGCCTGTTGATAGTTCAATTAAATTTATTAACTACAAAAGAAAGGAAAAGTGCTCATTTATTTGACTTCATCTTTTTTTTTCTTTTAGCAGTTATTGAAAAAGAAATCAATAGCAGTAAGACGCCTCTCTCCCAGGCCAGAAAAGTATTATGTTCATTGTGTAATGTTATAGAATTTTTCTTCTGGAACTCCCCTTTTTCTTGAACATATAGTATAAGAAAATGATATAAATGATTTATTTCTAAGAACATCATCTGAGCATTATCAAAAGAATATGGACTTTGAATTCAGATAGAGTTTGAATCCCCGCTCTATCATTGAATGGTTATATGATAAGCTAACTTACTTGGCCCCATGAACTAGTACTTTCCTTATTTCTATAGTGGGGGACAACAATACTCATAGAGTTATAGAAAGGATTAAATTAGGTAAATTATGTATACAATGCACTTGATATGTATTAAGTGCCAAAGAACAGTTGAAATTAGCACCACTATTATTGTCATTACTAGTGTTATTGTTATATAATTACTGTTATTTTAAAAATATTCAGAGAGAAGTATATAACTACTTTTAGAAACAGATTAGCTTATACTAGTAATGAAGATAAAGAGCTTAGACTAAGAACAGTGATAAAAGGGAAAGGAAAGATAATTAATAGAAAATTTTTTCTCAATCAGAAGCCAATCCCATGGGGTTGAATGAAGTTTTACTTTCTTCAGGTATGGATTTCATTTATTTACTCAGTCATCCATTTGTCCATTGAAAAGCTGCACATTTATGCAACATGAACTGTATGATAAGCCTTGTAGATGAGGAAAGATCAAGAGATATGAGCATGCAGATATGAGCTTATCTAAGGTAATTTTTAAACATAGACGTACAAAGACATGCTCACCCTCACCAATAAAGAATGAAAATTAGTAAAATTATGAAATACTTTCATAGGATAGAGACAATTAGAAAAACTAATAGCATTTAAAATTAGCAAAAGCATAGGGATACCCACCCTCACACACTGTTGGGAAATACATAATTTGTTACAATGATTCAGAGCCTTATTTAGGTAATTTGACAACAGTTTGCTAAAATTAAATTGTGCATAGCTAGAAATTTCAGTTTGAAGAACTTAGCCTATAGAAGGAATCTTACATGAACACAAAGACAGTCATACAACAATTTGCTATAATACTGTGCATCGTTATGTAAAAAGGAGGAAGGAGAACAACAGATTAGTATGTGCTTATTTTGTTTATAAGTTGCTGTGTACAAATTATGCCAACAAACAGAAGTTTTAAACCATACTTATTATTTCACAGTTCTTATGAGTAAGAGTTTGGGAAGGGCTTAATTGGATGTTTCTGTCACAGGGTGTCTTCTGAGATTACAGTAGCAGTGTTGGTTGGGACTACAGTTAACCGAAGGCCTGACTGGCCCTGCTTCCAAGAAGGTTCCCTTACATGTCTGCTGGCAGGGGATCTCAGTCGCTTACACATGGACTTCTCCACTGCTCTGCTTGGACATTCTCATGATACAGCAACCGGCTTTTCCTGGAAAAAGTACCCAGAGAAGGAGCAAGAGGAAAGCTACTACCACATGCACACACACACAAAAAAGTACATGAGATCACGTATATGGTAATTAGCTCAATGTAACCATTCCAATAATAAATACACATTTCAAAACATTATGTTGTATATCATGTATATATTTGTACATATATTATAGTGTGTATATATTTGCCATATACTTATGTTAAACAATTAATTTAAAAAGAAAATTATAGTATCTTTGATGACCTACTCTCAGAGTCACATAAAATCATTTCTGCAATAATCTATTTATTAATAGTAAATCACCAAGTCCAGTCCAACCTTAAGAGGTGGAGAGGCTCTACCTTTCTGGAAAAGGATAAACATACTGTAAAATAATTCCAATTTGTCCTCTGGTTATAAATTATTTTCCTTTTTTACATAGGGAAAATATATTTATCCTCTTTCAAACCCATCGCCCGACTCGAAGTCTTATCTTTCACAGCACTGCTCAAAGTCTACAAACTGGTTTTCTTCATCAGATCTAGGCAAGAATGAGGCTTTTCCAGTGTCATGAGTTAAAAAGAGAAGTTATCCACCCACTCTCCCAAAATACATTTATAGGATAGGCAGATAATCAATGTAGGCATCTGTGTTCAAAAGAGAAAAATCAGGACTAACATAATTACTGGTTCACAGCAGTTGTGAAATCCAGCCAGGCCGAGGCCAGAAGCTCCTTGTTTTAATCTTAAGGAACTGTCCAGGATGATTCTCCATAGTTTTATCCTCTGGGTTCTTGGTTCTCATCTCTGATTCATCCTTCCATTTGCCAATCAAAACTTTGTGGGTCTCCTGTGGTTTTCACAGGGATTCACTACATTAGATAAAATTACATCCATAAATCTTTTGAAATCTTGTAAATTATTGCACATTTTTAAAATCTCCTAAGTGCTTCTTTATCTTGGCTTCTTTTTAACAGTGAAGGACAATATCCTCATATTTCTTCAAAGCTCTATTGAGGGAGAAAATCAGGGCAGGGAAAGCCAGCAGGAAAGTTGGATGTGACTTGTCAATCACAGAGACCTGTCAAATCATGACTGGGAGGCAAGTGCAAAGCACCTCTGAAGCCCTGTGTCAGATGCGATGTCAGAAGAGGACATGAAAGCTGCAAACCATTGGCCTCATTGCCACTGTTCTCTTGTTCTTGCAGTGGTCCACTCTGCGTGCAGGGCATATTTTCTCATTTTTTCAGAATTCTTAAGAATTTCTTTTTCTTCTTCCGTTCTTTTTCTTTCACCTGAAATAAATATTAAATGTTGAACAGAACAGTGAGAGATTGGAAAGGATTCCTGGGCACCTCACTGTCTGGTAACACTATTCTTTGGTTAAAAAATTCTGAGACATTACCTTAGGTCTTTCTGAGGTTCTAAACAAAGCATTTTACAGCCACACTTTTGCCTTTATCGCCTTCATAGCACCGTGATTTTCTAGCATGCCTTGGATTTTATTTTTGTTTGGAAGTCCTCTTTTATTTTGTTTTAATAATTTTATTTAAAGAGAAAAAAACAAAACAAAACAAAACAGAATAAAGGGTAGCAACAATACAGTATTCCAAGGAAAAAAGGAAAAGAACAACAACAAAAAAATCTAAGAAATTATTGCTTGACAAATTACATACTGACTTCTTGGAAATAGTTGTTCAATTTACAAAGTTAAAACATGTAGAGTAGACATTAGAACAGTGAGACTCTTAACAGTTCTGCTCCACAATCTGACAAAAACAGCAATATGGTCATCCATCTTACCCATGCAAATATACATGCAATTATATCAAAAGGGTAGAATTAAACACAACAAAACAGAGCAAAGCAGATTACAAGAAAGCAATGTAAGAGACAAAAATTTCAAAACTAGACACTTGGAGATATTCACTCTATCATATTGACTCTTGTTTTCTTCCAAATAGTTGTCCATATTGTCACATACAGCGAATTCACATGAAACAACCTAGTATGGAATTGATCTGAGCAGGATGAGGAGGGCATTTAGGTCAAGACCAGACATTAGGGAAGCCAAGAATGGCTGTCATAGTGTCTCTCATTCTCCTCAAAATAGCTGTCCATGCCTTAATGTGTGTTGAACTTATACAAGGCAAAGCAAGCTAAGATCACTTTGAACAAAAAATGATAGTTTTGCTGGACTTCACATCATGACATTATGGAATCAGCACTGGGTATTGTAGTGTCTCTTTTTCTTCAAAGTAGTTGTTCATTTCAACATGTGTTATATAGTTGGTTCTCGTAAACTGTTTTTAAGCTCTACACATGCATGAGTCTCTACTTGTATATCTATCATTTCTGTATTAGTAGGAACAACAAAACAAAGCAAGATAAAACAAAACAATTCCTAGAAAAGCATGAGGCAGAAAAGTCACATAAAACCGCAATACAAGGTGGTCTACAATGGTTACCATGGTGTCTTAGTAGTGTATAACAGCATTAATAAAAACGAAGCATTGGAGATATTATAAGACTTCAAAAGGAAGTAATAATCAAACCAGAGTGGGTATCTTAGTGAATCTTGTCATTTTCAGTG
>PVJX010050889.1:0-10523 GCA_004027295.1 Dolichotis patagonum | reverse complement strand
AGGGCTTCTCCAAACTCTCAGCAAGGGGGTTGGAAGGGGCCGGGCCCGTCTTACTTAGGTGCGAAGGAGCAGAGTAACCTTGAGCACAAGACCGTGACCCTCTCTCCCTGTGGGACATTGCTGAGTGACGTGAAGAGTTAGACACTGAGGCACAGAGAGAAAACGGGGCCACCCCAGGACCACACGCCAGGTCAGAGGCAGGGGAGCCCCAGCCTGGGTGAGGGTGACCTAAATTCCAGCCCCTCCCTCCATCGTGGCTGAGCTGCTACGCCCCTGACTCACCCACTTACGCAGAACCTGGGAAGAGGGGGCAGCCCCAAGTGGGATCCCGGGGAACAAAGAGTAGACAAGCAGCCGGGTGTGGTGGTGCACACCTGTCATCCCAGCACTCTGGAGGCTGAGGCAGGAGGATCTCCGCTAGCTCAAGGCCAGCCTGGGCTAAATGCAGGACTCTGTCTCAAAAGAAAAAAAAAAGTAGAAAAGCAGCTGGTAGTGGCCAGAAGGCCGCTTCCTGAAAGCCTGAGGACCCTCCGAAGTTTGGGTTGGGGGAAGGGGACCCCAGAGAGGGACTTCCTACTCCCATGTGCCCGTTTACTGGGAGCTTAGCAGGACGGAGGAGGTTTCCATCTTCATGAACGGGGGGTGGTCCCCGAGACCACATCCAGGCTCCGTGACCCACTCTATAGAAGGGTACACACAGCCAGCACAGCTTCTGAGCTCACAATCACAGGGGATTGCAGGAAAACATTAACACCCGCAAAGGGCAAGAGGTGCAGGACGCAGAATCCGGGAGCAGCTTCCAGCCATCGCCTCAGCGGAGTCGCCAGGAGATGGCGCTCAGTCCTCCTGCGTCCTCACAGCACAAGCAAGGCAGGCGGCCGCCGGGAGGCCCACCTGAGCTGTGTCCAGGGCTCGCTTGGCAGCTGACCGCTTATTTGGCTGCTACAGCAAAATATCACCGGTGGGTTGGCTCAGACAAGCAAAATGGATCTTCCTAGACTTTGGGAACCCCAAAGTCCAGGGTCAAGGGGCGGCAGCGATTTCCCCCGAGATCCCTCTCTCTCCCTCTCTCTCAAAACTGTACTGCCAAAGTTCCAAAAGACACAAGTTTTACAAACTTTACTGAACGTGGAACTCAGCATTCACAACCATTCCGTAATATACAATTTGTAAGTAATTTGTAAGTAAACCCTGTTTGGCAAGGGTTACAACCGGCGATGTATCAAATGAGCTACACGTAGGCAAGTAAAGGCAACAGAAAAAGACACAGACGGTTGAACAGGTTTACAAAATATAATAAATTCTACAGAGCATAAGGAGGTTGTTGTCGTTTGGTTTGTTTTCAGGATGTAACCCAGGCCGGCCTCCAACCCCTAGGCCCAACTTCCCCCTGCCTCACCTTCCTGAGTAGCTAGGATGACAGAAATGGGCCCCTGCAGCCCGCTTCAGGGTGTTTCTTAGCTATTTGATGCCGCAGAGGTGGAGACCCCGAGCTCCTCGGAGGCTCCGGGGTACCCCAGCCCTGTCCCTGACTCGGGCCTGTGAAGTTCTGACCTCCAGTCCTCTCCCAATTGTAGCCACTGCCACGGGGCACCTAAATGGGGAGGCAGGCGCCCCCCCATCCTTCTCCAGACTGACACCTCGACAAGAAAAAGGAACAAGGCCTAAGGGGTGTATGGGACGCCAACAAGTTTACCAACACACACACAGTGGGAATCTAAAAAGACAGAACCGAACGGGAAGGGAGAATATTTGAAGACAGACTGGCCTACAATGGCCCCGAGTTGATGAAAGACATGAATTCACATATCCAAGAAGCCCAAGTAGGATAAACACACAGCGAGACATTAAAACCACACACACACACATCCCCATGTCCAGGGCTCTTGGCCACCCCTCCAGGCACCAGATAGCCTATCTGAATATCCAGTAACAGCTGGACAGCAGCGGACGGAAAGAAGGCAGCCTCCCAAGCAGGTGCCACTGAACCTAAAACACAAGGGACAATCTCAGGAAAATCTGAGTTTCTCAGACAAAAGTGTGTGTGTGTGTGTGCAAAGGCCCTGGGGCAGGAAGATAAGAATGCCAGGAGGAAACCATGGAGAAGAAAGAGGGGCAGAAAACAGATGGCACCAAAAGTCTCTGAGGTAACGGTCGGGATGTAGAATTTATCCAGGGTGAGGGTGAGGAATCACTGGAAGACCATCAGCGGGCAGCTGCCGTAATCCCATTTCAGTTGCAGGCCCAGTCTGGGCACTGCACGGGGCAGGAAACACAGAGGCACAGGGGTTACCTCCCCACAAGAACATCTCCAGCCCCATATCCTTGAGGAGTGTCTGCCTGGTCCCTAACCCCTTCCTCTCCAACTCGTCCTTGCTGGCTGGCTCTTGGCTGTCATGATTGGGCACTTTTCCCCTCCATGCCCCTCTAGCCTGGCATTCCTGCGCTGAAGCCAGCCGACCAGGGACTAAACACTCTGGGACCAGGAGTCAAGTCCAAGCCTTCTTCTTTTTTTTTCTCGGTACTGGGGATCGAACTCACAACCTCGCACTTGCCAGGCAGACGCTTATGCCACTGAGCTGTATCCCCAGCCCTAAGCCTTCTTCCTTTAAACGGCAGGTGTCAGGCATTTGGTTCCAGACAGCAAAATCTGATCTGCGCAAAGTGCAATGATGCCCCGTGCTATCAGAAAAGGGAATGCAGTTTCTGCCTTGTGCATTTTTGGAGCCCTGAGTAGCTAAGCGGTCCAAGGGCCTGCGGCCACCACAGTGAGAGGAACAGGACTCATGGAAAGGCCACAGCTGTGGTGGACAGTCCTGCCCGTGGCCGGCATCAGTGCAAGACCCATGCCATGCCGAGGGCTTGGTGCACTGGAAACTTGGTCTCCAGTGGCCGAGTTAAGAGACGGGTCCACGAGGCAGGTCCTTAGGTCACCGGGCTGTACCTGCAAAAGGAATTAAGGTGTTCTTGGGGTAAGGGCGTTGTTATAATAGCGAGCCCCGTCCCAACCCCACAGAGTCGCTCTCTGGCTTCCTCCTACTTTTCTCTCCTGCACCCGGACGCCTAAAGCCTGGCGCCATGGCCAGCACCAAGCTGGTTATGCTCCAGAGCTGTGAGTTAAACAAACCTCTTTGCTTTATAAAGCTACCAGCCTTGGATCTTTCGTTATCGTAACGAAAAACTGATGGCGCTGAGGACACCAGGGAAAATTTGGCGGAGAGCGGGCGATGGAAAGGAGAGGCGCCGGGGCCCAGCCGGGTTGCAGGCATGGACGGGAAAGCGGGAGGAGGGTGGGGTGTTGGGTGCGTTTTGGGGACAGCCCAGCTGGCCCCGTCCAGCGCTGGCAGAGGGCAGCCCGGGCCTGGTGGAGCGGAGCAGCGGCCTGCAGCCCCCACGGGCTCCCACCAGGCCGGGGCGACTACATCTCCCAGCAGCGCCCGCTCGGGCAGCTGGAAGGGGAAGGGAGGGAAAGAACTCGGGGCCAAGCATTCCCGGAATGCGCTTCCTGCCGGCGGGGCCGGGCCGGGCCGGGGCGGGCGGGCCGGGGCGGGGCCGGGCCGGGGCGGGGCGCGGGATGGGCCGGGGCGCGGGTGGGGGACCGCACTCGGCTGGGCTCGGCCGCCCGGGCCCCAGCATGGCCGAGCCGCTGCTCTGGAAAACCTTCTCGCGCCTGCGGGGCCGGGAGAAACTTCCCCGGAAAAAGTCAGACGCCAAGGAGCGCGGTGAGGGCGGCGCGGATGGGGCCGGGCGGGCAGGCGAGGAGTTCGCGCGCGGGCGCGCGCGGCCCGGGGTCCCGGGACCCCCGAGGGGGACCGCGCGGGGCGGGGGACACGGCGCTCCGCCGAGCCCGCTGCGGACCGGGGCGCGCACGGGGCGCGGGGGGCCCGGGACCCCGGGCTGCCGGGACGGGGGCGCGGACCGTTATGTGCGGCAGCCGGGACGGCTCCGCGGGAGGCCCGGGAGGGGGCCTCGCCCCGACAGGAAATGGGGTGGCGGGAGGAGGGACCGGGGAGGAGCCGCGCGCCCGCATCCCACGACCGCCCGTCTGCGCGCGCTGCTGTGCTGCGCCCCCTCGGGCAGCCCGGGGAGACCGTGACCCCTTTATCCGGGGGGGAAACTGAGGCACGCGGCGGGTTTTAGGTAGCTCGTCCGGGGCCGGTAGAGCGAGTTAAACAGCGATGTGGCCTGTGCGACTCGTAGCAGAGACCTGTGTGTCCTGGAGGGCGGGAATCAGAGGTGGCCAGGGACGGGGTCCGGGAGCCCAGGGGACGCGGGCCGGGGGTGACCGAGAAGAAGGACATCGGCGGCACCACGACCTGACCGCGCCGCCCCGGCTCCAAGGTTCCCAGAGCCGGACGAGGGACGGACGGGGTAAACACACACAGGAAATAGTCTGCGCTGTCAGGCGGACAGGGGATGGCCACACGCGAGGCCACGAGGCCTGGACCGTGGGCGCCGGCCTGGGCCGAGGGACAGACCCGCCCCGGGGTGGGGGCGCAGTTTGGGCTGCTGCGGGCGCAGGGTGCGGTGTCTGGGAGCCCCCGAAGCCCTCCTGGAGGTGAGCGCCCTTGTCCATCTGTCCGTCCGTCTGTCCGTCCATCCGTCCTTCCCGGGATGCTGCTGCTGTGGCTGGGAAGGGGCAGGGACTCACTGGAGTTAGGGCACCCGCGGAGCAGCTAGGACCGAGGCACAGGAGAAACCAGATCCCAGGGCCCGAGGGCCCAAGGACAGCTCCCGGGGCCCGGGGCTGGAGCACTCAGCCCCCTGTGGAATGCTAGGAACCGAGCTGGACACCAGGGAGATGGCCGGCCTGTGGCTGCCCATTCCACAGGGGACAGCGGGTCCCTGGGGGCAGTGGCTGCGGCCCCGGGACAGGACGGGGTGTCCCCGTGTGTCAGTCAGTGGCATGCAGTGCAGGCCGGTGCTGAGCTGATCCCACAAGAGCCTCGGGCTGGGGCCATCTGGGGGTGCCGGGGGCCTGCATCTCACCCGCTCTGCTCCCCTCCAGGCCGGCCAGCCCAGCGCCCAGAGCCCACCCCACCAGAGCCAGAGCCCCAGGCCCTCGAAGGGCCCCCGGCTGGAGCAGAGGGGCCCCCCAGCCCTGAGGCACCCCGGAGCCCGGCCTGGGGCGCCTACCTGCAAAGCCTGGAGCCCAGCAGCCGCAGATGGGTGCTGGGAGGGGCCAAGCCCCCAGAGGAGGCGCCTCTGGGGCTGGGGCTTCCTAGCAGTGGGGAGCCCGCTGGCGAGATCTGGTACAACCCCATCCCTGAGGAAGACCCCAGACCCCCAGCACCTGCTGAGCCCGAGAGCCCGACCCACCAAGGTGGGTACCTGTGTCACCCTGGGGACCGTGTTCACCGCCGCACGCTGGGGCCCAGGCTCTGGACCCTCAAGGCCGCTCTCCCGCAGGTGCCGCCCCTGCCAGCCCCCCAGCCAAAACCTCCCGCACCAAGTCCCCAGGCCCCGCCAGGCGCCTCTCCATCAAGATGAAGAAGCTGCCGGATCTCCGGCGCCGTCTCAGCCTGCGGGGGCCCCGGGCCGGCCGGGAGCGAGAGAGGGCCGCCCCGGCGGGCTCCGTCATCAGCCGCTACCACCTGGACAGCAGCGTGGGGGCCTCCGGGCGGACGGCAGCGGCCTCCGGCACTCAGAGCCCCAGGCCTGGGTACCTCAGCGACAGCGACTCTCCCGAGCGCCCCGCGGGGCCCCCGGCGTCCGCTGCCTTTCGGCCCTACGAAGCAGGCCCGGCAGCCAGGGTGCCCCCGGCTGCCCTCTGGGGCCGCCTCAGTCTGCACCTGTACGGGCTCGGGGGGCTGCGGCCAACGCCAGGGGCCACCCCGAGAGACCTCTGCTGCCTGCTGCAAGTGGATGGGGTGGCGCGAGCCCGCACGGGGCCTCTGCGGGGAGGGCCGGACTTCCTGCAGCTGGACCACACCTTCCACCTGGAGCTGGAGGCCGCCCGGCTCCTGCGGGCCCTGGTGCTCGCTTGGGACCCTGGCGTGAGGCGGCACCGACCCTGCGCCCAGGGCACGGTGCTGCTGCCCACGGTCTTCCGAGGTAGGGCGTGGGATTTAAGGCAGGGTACAGTCCCCTCCCCGGAAAGTGCCCGGAGGGTTGGGCCCCAGGGGAAAGGCATGGGCTGGCTGAGGAGGGGCCGGGACCCAGGAACCTTCGGGACACGCATGCCCCAAATCTTGTGTCCCCAGGCTGCCAGGCCCAGCAGCTGGCCGTCCGCCTGGAGCCCCAGGGGCTGCTCTATGCCAAACTCACCCTGTCGGACCAGCAGGAAGCACCCTCCGCGGCTGAGCCCCGAGTCTTCGGGCTGCCCCTGCCGCTGCTGGTGGAGCGGGAGCAGCCCCCCGGCCAGGTGCCTCTCATCATCCAGAAGTGTGTTGCACAGATCGAGCGCCGAGGGCTGCGGGTGAGCCCCCTCCCTCCCTCCTTGGCCCCCAGAATTTGGATCCGGCCCCCCAGGCACTCCGGGGTGTGGACATCAGACCTTCAACAGCCTAGGCTACTCCTAACTCAGACCCCAGCCTAGACCGGCAGACTTCTCCCCTGAGGTCACGGCCCCCAGGCCGGAACCCATTAGTAACAGGACGGGGCCCTCCTGGAGCCCAGTCTCCTGGGAGAAAGAGGTGACCAGAAATAGGTGACCTAGGTAAAAGTGGCTGGGACGCTGGGTATGGTAGAGCATGTGGGAGGCTGAGGCAGGAGGATGACAGTGAGTTTGAGGCCAGCCTAAAATAGAGTGAGACCCCGTTCCAAAAACCAAAAGGAAGGAAGTGGCGGGAAGAACCTGGCGGCTGTGAGGGCTCGAGGCCTTGCCTGGACTGGGGGACTCAGGGAGGCTTCCTGGAGGAGGACGTGACGTGTGATCTGAGGAGGCGCTGTCAGGGCACCAGGTGGGGACCCAGTGACAGCGTCACAGGAACAGAAACAACCACCGAGGCGTCCTACTGCCAGTCCCACCTTCCCAGCCCACAGTGTCGCTTTCCTGGCCGGCCCTGCAGCCCCCACCGCAGCAGGCCCTGATCCGTGTGCAGCCCAGACCAGACCCCCGCTGTCCCCACCCCTAGGTAGTGGGCTTGTACCGTCTGTGCGGCTCAGCGGCGGTGAAGAAAGAGCTGCGGGATGCCTTTGAGCGGGACAGCGCGGCTGTCTGCCTCTCCGAGGACTTGTACCCCGACATCAACGTCATCACAGGTTGGCGTGACCCCTGTCGCCTTTGTGGGCTCATCTCCTGTCAACCCCCAGCCGACCGCTCTGGTCTGACCTTATTTGCACTCCGGCACCCGTCCTCCTCCTCGTCCCCCTACTCCCAGTCCCGGGGAACCCTCTGCTCTCAGAAACCACTGACGCCCTGACCGCGGGGGCCCCTGTGTCCACAGGCATCCTCAAGGATTACCTTCGAGAGCTGCCCACCCCACTCATCACCCAGCCCCTGTATCAGGTGGTCCTGGAGACCATGGCCCGAGGGCCCCCGAGCAGAACCCCCCCAAGTCCTGAGGGCACCCGAGGGCTCCTCAGCTGCCTGCCCGATGTGGAAAGGGTGAGTTAGCCCTGGTGGGAGCAGTGGGAGATGAGGCGGGCAGTGCTGGAAGAGCACTTCAGCCCTGCCCCAGCCTGTGACGGGCCTGAACTTGTGGGACCATCAGGCCCCTACAGAGCAGGTACCGTGGGTACTTTCACTCACAGATCAGCAAACCGAGGCCCAGAGCGGCTGAGTGAGTCGCCCAAGGGGGCACAGCCAGCATATGTTAAAATGTAGACTCTGAACACGGCTCTGCCAGCCTGCCCACGGGAAGGTCCTGGCTGTGGGATCTTAAACAAGTCCCTTCCCTCTCTGTGCCTCCCTACCTTCACCTGTACAGTGGGATGGTGACGACTCCGCCTAACCCACAGGGGTGGGGTGCAGTCTCAGCTCTGCCACTCCAAAGCTGGTGGCCCTTGGCTTCGGCCTGCCCTCTAGCTAAAATGGGATCAAGCGAACAGCCCGGCCACCTTCCAGCTGTGGGACCTCAGACTTCAGTTTCCCCACTCTGGATGGCCTTAGTCTCCCACAGGTGCGACAGGGCCGCGACTCTGCCCGCCTCACGCCCACCCTGCCCTCGCCTTCCTCTCCGCAGGCCACGCTGACGCTTCTCCTGAACCATCTGCGCCTCGTCTCCTCCTTCCACGCCCACAACCGCATGACCCCGCAGAACCTGGCCGTGTGCTTCGGGCCCGTGCTGCTGCCGGCGCGCCAGGCACCCTCCCGGCCCCGCATCCGCGGCTGTGGCCCAGGCGTCACCAGCGCTGTGGACTTCAAGCGCCACATCGAAGTGTTACACTACCTGCTGCAAGCTTGGCCAGGTGAGCCCGCCCAAGGCCCGGGCCACCAATCCAGGCAGGCTGTTAGGGTGACGCCTTCAGGAGCATCCAATCAGGGTCTGGTTAGGGCGGGCCACGCCCCCTCTGGGTAAACCGAGATCGGGCCAATCCGCTATTGCTGCGGCCAGAGGCCCCGCCTGTCAACCTGCCAATCAGCCTGGTTGCCTAAGCAACCAGTTTGGCCCTTACCAATGAAATCCTAGGTCTTGCCTTCCCTAAGGGCCTACCTGGGCGTGACGTCATCATAAGTGTTCCTTCTGCTCCCTCAGATCCCCTCCGGTCCCCAGAGGCTCCTGATGTCACACCGTACTTGCGGCCCAAACAGCAACCGTCCCTACACTTGCCGCTAGCAAGTCCAGAGGTGGTGACTCGGCCTCGTGGCCGTGGAGGTCCGGAAAGCCCCCCAAGCAACCGTTATGCTGGCGACTGGAGCGTGTGTGGGCGGGACTTCCTGCCATGTGGGCGGGACTTCCTGTCCGGGCCTGACTACGACCGCGTGACGGGCAGTGACAGTGAGGACGACGAAGACGAGGAGACAGGGGAGCAAAGAGGCGCTGGTGACTTTGAGGACGAGTTTGATGCGCCCTTCAATCCGCACCTGAATCTCAAAGACTTTGACGCCCTCATCCTGGACCTGGAGAGAGAGCTCTCCAAGCAGATAAACGTGTGCCTCTGAGCCGGTGGGGCGGGGCCCTTAGCAACCCCGAGACCCCCGCACGTTGCTCCTGGTTGCTAGGGAGGTTGCCAAGGGACCAGCCTCCTCGACTAAAAGGCATTCCCAGTGTCCAGTGCCCTTATTTGGGCACTAGTTGTAAAGGCCAGGCACAGGGCTTTCGGGACCATAGCTGCCGTGGCCGTCTTCCCCGAGCGCCGGGACTTCTTGGCCTCTTGTTGCCCAAAGGCAGCCCTCCTGCTTACTAGGCTGGCCTCTCTTGCCACCCCTCTGCTGGGGTACACACCAGTTACTGTGAGCAGCACTCCGGGGTGCTGAGACGCCCCCTCATCAGGCCTCTTGCTGCTGTCAACCAAATCAGTATTAGCTTCGAGCACTGCGCTCTGTCTCCCTCCTCTCGAGGACCCGAGGATGATCCCGAGGTGCTGTCCGAGGGCGGGTGGCCCCTATGCTGACTCCGGCTGGATAGGGGCAGCCTGGGGCTCGTAGACACACAGCTGGTTTCCTTCCCCACCCTGGTTTCCAGGGAAGACCCCGTGATAGGCCTGCAACCAGCCCGTGGGGAGAGAGGGCAGAATCTGGGCCCTGCCTTCCCCTTCTCCCCCGAATGACCCCCCAAACCATTGAGCACTTAGCCCCTCCCTTTCAGAGGGGCCCCCCCACCTGAACCCTCAGGCTGGGACACTTTGGTACGGAACCTATTTATTGCCTCCGTGCATGTGTGTGTGTGCGTGTGAGGACCCGTGTGCGTGGACCTGTCTGGAGAGCGGGGTTGTGGGACTTCCAGGGACCACAGAGGGGGGAACGTTTCACCCCGCCAGGTACCCCGAAATCCCCAGTAATCCAGTGGGAGAGTAAGGTCCCCTGCCTGTCTCCCTCTTCTTTCCCTCACCTCCATCTTGTGGACAATAAATCAGTATGCACAGGTTCTGTGACTGAGTCCTTGGGCCCAGGAGGCCAGAGGTTGTTTATTGGTCTGTAAGAGCAGAGGGGAGATAGTGCAGTTGGGCCTGTGGAGACAAAAGGCCCACAGCTCTCCGGGGCTGCCCAGATGCCTCTGAGGACTTTGATCCTCTGTCCCCCTCAGCTCAGAGAGTGTTGTCACGTCACCAGGCCTCGTGGGACAGGTCGGGCACAGGCAAGGATGAGACTCCAAACCAGCCAGGCAGTCCAGGTGCAGGAAGGAAGCCAAGCGTGCTGACCCTGGAGGCCCTATACGGAAATGGAGCCGTCCCGGAAGTCCGTCCTCCCGATGAGGATGTTGACCACAACGGGGTGGCCGTCTTGGCACTGCTGCTGGCCGTCACGCAGCACCTGGGCCACCTGGTCCTCGTTCTCCCGAGAGAGCAGCAGGCCCCGCGCCCCCAAACCTACGGCTGCCTTGTGATAATCTGCAAGAGATCAGGTCAGAACTCAGCCCGCAACATAGCCGACCCTACGCCCGACTGGGCGTGAAACAGGACTGGTCAGTCAGTGCCCT
>PVJX010050888.1:0-10169 GCA_004027295.1 Dolichotis patagonum | reverse complement strand
GGACAGTTCCTCAGACAAAGGACTTCTGTCTAGAACTTATAAAGAATTTGAAAAAATCAGACCCTTGAAATTCAAAGACCCAATCCAAAAATGAGCATCTGAAATGAATACACAGGTCTCAGATGAAGAAATACAAATGGCAAATAAATACATGAAAAAATGTTCATCATCATTAGTCATGAGAGAAATGCAAATTAAAACCACACTGAGATTCCATCTAACTCCAGAAAAAATGGCCAGGATAAAAAAAACAAAAACAAAAACAAAACAAAACAAAACAAAAAAAACAAACTACCAACAAATGCTGGAGAGGCTGTGGGGTAAAAGGAATTCTTCTGCACTGTTGGTGGGAGTGTAGACTGGTGCAACCACTGTGGAGATCAGTCTGGAGATTCCTCAAAAAGCTGGGTTTGGAAGTCCCATTTGAACCAGCTATTCCACTTCTAGGCATATTCCCAGAAGGACTGAAAACATCATACCACAGTGATATATGTGCACCCATGTTTATAGCAGAACAATTTCTAATAGCCAGATCTTGGAAACAACCTAAGTGCTCATCAACTGAGGAATGGATAAAAAAGTTGTGGCATTTTTATACAATGGAGTACTACTCAGCTACCAAGAATGATCATTTTGAGATATTTATAAATACATGGACACAACTTGAGACCATACTCATAAGCAAAATAAACCAAACTCAAATGTGTAAACACTGTATATTCCTGAGAGTTGGTAAGAGTATATGAGATTTTATGGTATCATGATTAATCATTTATTGCTTTGAAGCCTTTCAATGTTTTCATTCATCAGTTGCAATGGTTTTAATATGTTTTGTTTGACTTTATTATGTGTGATGGTATGAACAGCAGTTTTGAAGAAAACAAAACATCATGGCAGCCATTGCTGATTTAATATCGTCTTGTTTATAAGTCCTACCATGCTTCTACTCTGCTATTACCATTGGTTCTATCATGTTGTGTCTTATTGGGATTTTAATATATGTGATAGTATAAACAAGATTTTATTGAAAATGAGATATTATAGTTGCCATTGATCATTCTCTGTTATTCGGTTCAAAATGTCCTGTAATTCTTTCATTATTTGAATGGTTTTATACTATTTTGGTATGTTTGATATTATTGTATTTGAAACTATGCTCAACTATAGCAGAGAAAGAGATATTTTATAGCTACTGTTAATGTCCGGTTGTCTTGTTGTAAAGTGCTATGTTGCTTATGTTGTTCTGTTCTGATATGCTTTGTTCTGCCCTCTTTTGTTTTATTCTCTTTAAAATTAAAAAAAAAAGGAAAAGAAATAACAAACGTTATCCTTTGAACGACACTTGAATAAGTCATTCATTCCAGGCACTGTGTTAGATTCTGAATGATCGTCAGAGATACTGTCCCTGATATCTCATTGAATTTATAGGGGATTTAGAAAAGGAAATGTATATATGATAAATAAAGATGAGGGTGATCATTGAAGGGACATCCAAATATCAAGATTCATGGAAGCTTCTTAGAGTAAAAATTAAATGTAGCATTGAGGATGTGTGAGATTTTCAGGTGAAAATTGGAGGGATTGGTGAGGGGAGGATTACAGAGGTAACAGTAAATACAATAACCCAAAGCAGAGAGTTCCAAAAGCAAGGGGCCCAAAGAAATTCACTATAGTTAAAGTACAAGGCCATAGTAACTCCTGTCACATGTAAGGCTGTGGCCTAGAATAGACTGTGAAGTGGAACATAGACTGTAAAAAATCTTGGAATCCATATGAAAAATGAGCCACTGAAGGATTTTTAAGTAACAGCCTTATGAAGACATACCTCACATACACTTTGATTAATCTATTTATACATGCATAATTCAATTGCTTTTAGGGTAATCAGAGTTGTGCAACCAACATTCCTGTCAAAGAAATCCCATACCCATTCCCCCAACAATGCTCCCAGCCATAGGCAGCCATTAAACTATGACATTCTATTTATACATAAGTGGAATGATATACTATGTGGTATTTTGTTAAAGAATTGTAAGCAAGGGAGAAGCATCACTATCTTTGCATTATAGAAAGATCAATCTGACTGACATGGAGCCTGAATGGAATGGAGGAGAAAAGTAGTGAGATTAGAGGTAAAGAAACTAATGAGGAAGTTGTAGAGCAATCAGATGAGAGAATACACTAGCATGGACCAAGGTGATGGTTGTAGGTTGAAGAGAAGAGGATGTTGAAGAGGCAGTCTTGGGCAGAGTGGTAATTCACAGATGTGGTACGAGAGGAAGTGGGCAGAGAAGGATGACTCTCAAGCATTAGTTGACAGTGGATAGAAGGTGGGATTCACTCAGGTGGTATCCCCCACAGGGAGATCAGGTCTGTGAGGAAGCAGAGATGGTGAAGACCAGTGTCATGATGATAAATGACTGCCCATGCTGTGGCTGGCATCAGCGTGTCATAATCATGGTGAGACCGATGCTTAGGAAAAGAGGAGGTTGTATTATTTTCCCAGTCTTTAGTAAGATCCCGGAAAGACCACAACAACACGTACACAGATTTCAGAGCAGTACAATAAAATTAAAAGTTTATTTAAAATTTAATGGAAGGATATTGATATCAAAGGATAAAATTTAACTGTTTTATGTTAAATAATTTTACTGAATCATAATAAGACATTTTAATGTCATAACCAAAGGTCCTTCAGGCCACAAAGGCTTTCATGCGGCCATAGAGTTCATTCCCCAGCCCAAGTGAGGAATGCACCTGAATTAAATCAAAGAAATGGGGATTGATTACAGAGTCAATTTTCAATTACCTATACTAATAGAGTAGTGGCATGGGTAATCCCAAATTGTGGTTAACCAAAATCATTTGTATTTGCTTTTGTATTGCATTATTTAAGCTATTTATTACAGCTGGGTTTCTAAGTATATTTTTCCTTTGTAATTACCAGCATTAATTTGTACCCTCTGAATTCACACTGATTTTTGGCAGAGAGAAGTGGCCGAAATTTGCCAAGTGTAAAGGATATATCATTTTGTGGTTTTATATATTTTACATATCATGAATAAATTTGATAATTCAAATGTATATTTTTAAAATGATCTTCAAGGATAGAGATTACAAATATCCCTTGATAGCTCACTTCTTTATTTAAGAACATTTACTACTGGGAAACGATTTTCCAATGTTAATTTTAATCCTTCTGCTGAAATTCAAACCACTCTGCTCTTCTTTTCTGAATGGAGAAAATAAACATATAATCAGATCTTGTCCTCTGTGGACTTAACTCTGATAATGTTGAAAACTCCTCTTGAGTTTTTTCTAGCAATATCAGTGCCACTGTATTTCTTTTCCTTTTTTCCTGGTCACTCATTACCTGCTTCTAGAAATCAAAGATCATAAAGAAGCATGAAGATATAATATTTTCTAAGAAACAAAACAATATACGTTTTACCCATAAAAAATAAAAAGGTTTGACAGCAAGGGGCCAGTTAAACATTTTAAGCTTTTCTTCAATTAAGAAATAATACATGTTCATTATAGAAGATATGACAGAAAGTATGAAGGAGAAAATTAAAAGCACCTTGGATTCTAATGCCAGAGGTAGCCACTGGATGTCTGAGTCACCCAGACCTCTATGGCAGCCCTCAGGTACTGGATGAGATTCACAGAACAGTATTCTGTGAAAGCATACTATGTGGTATTAATGCTGCAAAGCTACAACTTCATGTATACTCCTTAGACCAACGACTGAGGTAGTGTCACATGGAAGCCACAAAGATGCCATTTGTACCTTTATTTCAAGGTCTACTCTGAATGCAAGTGGGGCAGCCTCCTCTCTCATAACATGCCTAATTGTGTCCCTTCTACCTTGTTATTCCTGTAGATATTGTCCACCAACTATAATTGCAAGCAACCAACCCCCAACTACCGAACCAGAATCTGTTTTCTATTGAGATCCTCAGTTTCAACCAGATTCTGGCTCATTGGGATTGCTGTTCAACTGAGGGACACCAGTTTGTCCCTTGACAAGTGAAGGTAAACCGTAAGCAAAGAAGTACACAGGAAGAAAAACAAAGAAAAAAAAGTATTTGCAAGACTTAGAGCTGAGTCACTCCTGTGCCTCTAGCCTAGGCCTTCCCTGTGCAGGAGACTTCTCACGAAGAAGGCATCTCTACTTCAGCTGGTATAGCTGTACTGTACCAGTTATATGTCAGAGAACTGAAAATGATTCGAGGTTAAACCATGGTCCCAGGAATTGTTTCAAAACTTCCTCTTTCCTATATTTCAGAACAACCTCAAAAGGTTCCACAAGACTAATTCTTTTGTAGCTACCTAAAATTTTAGCCACAGTTAATTTTGTTAGCAATGTCTCTACAGTCAGGTAGGACACATTTACCCTAAACTATCTCAGTATTGGGATATAATGCAAGATATTAGCTCACAATTCAAGAGGTAATATTCTATCATATGGCACATTCTTAAACTTTGTTCTCCTGGAAGGTATAATGTTCGATATTTTGGGCTAGGACACAAACTACAAAACAACTACAGACATCACATGTCCTAAAATCTTTATTTGGAAACCTAAATGGAAGTACAGTCATTAAATTATCAGTGAGTAATCACAATGCACACAAATCCATCAATAATTACAATAATAGCCATTGTTTATTATACAGAATGTATGTGTGCCAGGTACAGTGCTGAGCACTTTATTTATTGTTGTGGAACAAGTATCCTTAAATTTAGCAGCTTAAAATTGGCAAACATTTTTAACGTCACAGTTTCCGTGGTCAGGAATCCTGGTACAGTTTAGCTGAGTCTTCTGACTCAGTATCTTGTGAGGCTAAAATCAAGGTAGCCACCATGATTACCCTAAGGCTCAGCTGGGAAGAGCATGCTTCAGGCTCCCTCACACAGTGTTGGCAAGATTTAATTCCTCAGTTCTTTGCTGGCTGTTGGCTGGAGGCCTCCATCTGTTCCTTGCCCCTCGGTCTCTCCTCAGGGGAGTCCACAACTTGGAAGCTGACTTTCTCAAAAACAAGCAAGTGATGGAAGGCAGGAAAGGGTAAGCAAGGCCAGGGTCAGTCTTCTTTTGTGAACGACTTTTGAAGTGACATCTTATCACCTCTGCCATTTTTAGTGACTGAGAGGTAAATCATTAGGCTCAGCCCATACTTGAGATGATGGCATTGGTACCAGCAGCTGGAGGGGTCAGTGAGAGCTACTTTAGAGGCTGCCCACCACACACCCATTTTCTCCTGGTCTGAACAACACTCTTTGGATATAGATGTCATTAACCCCCATTTACAGATAAGGAAACAGGTGCTTATATTCATTAAGTAGAAAAGTTGGGATTCAAATATTTTTCTTTGATATCAGCACAGATGATTGATCACTGTCCTGTACTTTCAGTAGGATATCGTTCTTGGAATGTCTATGGGGTATGAGACATATTTAAAGAAGAGATATGAGTCAATTCTTGGACTCTGGTTTACTTAAGCACTACTGGCTTACATCACACTTTATCTCTCACATATTCCGGTATTTAAGGGAAATTGCTTTATGGGCTCTAAGAGTAGCTGGATAGCCTGGAGGTGGTAGGTTAGAAACACGACATAAAGGTTATTTCAGTGCCTACCTTTTTTGGCTTCCATTGAAAGTTAACTGGCTCCTGAATCTCCATCCAGAATTCTTGTACATCTTTCTGATTGTCAGCTCATATTACATATTAGCATTGAAGATGATTTTTAAGATAAATATCACTCCCATGGTCAAGAATTAAACACACACACACACACACACACACACACACACAAACACACACACACACACACACACACACACACTGTTGTTGACGTGTACTTGAGGGACTTTTTATTCATTTTTCCTAACCAGCAGGCCTATGAATCTGGCCTGAGCTCAGCACACTGTATGTGTTTTGCTTTATGAAGGCATAAATCACCACGATACAATTTGTATTTGATTTTTTAGACACTTAATTTGCTTAAATGTTCAGCAGTTCATAGACGTAAATTGTGCTGGGCAAAATTCCATGTGGAATCAGCTGAGAGCAAAAAAGCTATACATATTAGGATGTAGTTCAGAAGAAAAATCATCCTGGCTGGTCAAGTAAGTTCTCTTTATATGTTACTTATAAATAACTTGCCTTCATAGGTGGTATGAACACTTAGTAAATACTTCTAGAGGAGGGAACATTATAGTAAATTTGGTTTAAAGAAACCTCCAGGATATTATCCTCCTGTGTGTAGGCTGGGAATGGGTCATATATGTTTGATAAAGTAATCACATTGATTATTATTTAATGTTGAGAGAATGCAGCACTGAAAATCAAGATATGAGTTTTCATTCTACCTGTTGCTAGTTAAATGTGTGGAATTGAGCAAGCCCCTTCACTTCTGTGCACCTGTTTTCTCTTTTGAAAGTGAGTGGTCCAAGAAAATGAACTGATTCCTTCCTATTTCCAAAATATTATGGTTCTAAATGCTACTCCTTAGGGATCTCCCTAACACCCACCTCAGTGCCATCCAGAAGACAAAGGAAAACACAAAGGCGTTTGGGTACAAAATACTTGGAAGATTTGAAAATTACCAATAGAGGAGCTACTTAGTCTGAACATAATACCACAGAGAAATCTGTGTGAATATAGAGATTAGTGGGCAGCATGTACCTCTGGGATAGAACCCTGGGTAGGAATACCTGAAGGTGGCTCTGAGATCTGTCTTGAAAGGTCCAGTGTTGGCTGGGATTGTGGGAACTCCTTCTCCCATGAAAAGGGCCATACCCAAACTTCTTAGCTTTCTATGATGGTGATGCTCCTCCCTGATAGAAGTAGATGTAACTTCCCACATGTGCTTGGCAGCTGGATTTCCCACAACTTATAGAAACAGCTAGCATTCTAACCCAAATCGTCTCATCTACTCACACTTGTCTTTTATGAAAGATGTGCAAAATGGGCAGGCCCTTCTTCTAACTTAGACCCAGGTGCATCCAGCAGCACCTGGCCTGCATGTCTCTGTGAGATGACAGGTGTAAGAAGGGACCAATGTTTTCTCTTGATGACCTTTTAGAACTTCTCCAGTAAAATTTTTTCTCTGACCCAGCAGTTCTTAAACTTTTTTATACATCAGAATCATTTAGAAGATTTGCTAAAATATAGATAGCTGGATTCCTTTCCTAGAGTTTCTAATTCAGTATACCTGGGGTGGGTCTATGAATTTACTTTTTAACAAGTTCCCACATCATGCCAAAGCTCCTGGCCCAAGGCTCATACTTTGAGAAATCATATCATATTACATAATTATGGAATTCACCCTGAACACTATTGCAAGACTTGATGATAAGTAATTTAAAGTACTTCATGGAAGAAGCACGTTTTCTTTAGTTATGCATTTTATAGGTATTAAATATGTTCTTTCTAATTTTCAGCAAGTGCTAGTTTTTTATTTAGAGTATTAATATCAAGTTAATACTTAAAGAAAGGAATTAATTTAAAGGAAATTTCCAAGTATTTGACTAAATAATAGAACAAGTGGTATACCATAACAAAATCTGTATATGTAGCAATATAAAATTGGTTAAAGTTCAGGAAATATTCATTGTGTTTATTAGCATAAATAAAAATGCAGTAGAAATTCCTAAGATGGAAATATTGGCTCAGACCATTGGCTTGAAGAGTCTTAATACAGATAGACTGAGGTAAACCAGGCAGCAGGGACAATGTGGTAGAAGTAGGTGGATAGCTTCTAGTAAGAGGCATGGTGTGTGTGTGTGTGTGTGTGTGTGTGTGTGTGTGTGTGTGTGTGTATTGAGAGGAGAAACAATGAGTGGAACAGAAGAAGGTATTTGCTTAGCCTAGTGTTGGTTTGCAAGACAATAAACAACCATTTAAGTAGATTTCCATTTTTGACTTTTATTTTTGTGATGGATGTTAGCCATAATTAATCTAGAGTCAGCCTTCTCTTCAAGAGTCTAGAGCTTAATCAGCATTTTGTTCCCTCTGTTTTCATTTGCCATTTGGTTATTATCTTTGTTTGGCAGTCTACCAATACAGTGTGTACTGCTCTAGGTTCCTTACACACTGGGGCATCCATAAAAGGTCAAAGCCCAGATGAACATATGTTCATCTGATAGCTTTGTGTACATACCACTATTATAATCCATCGGCTGCCACTTTACAGAGCTTGTACACATAAATCTGGTTTTTTTCCTCTTTTCAATTAGCTGAGCTTGCACATTTAAAAATTGCTACTAGAAAATGATGCCATGAGGAAGTTACCACTTCATTTTGCTAGAATGTGATTTAATCTTTAGAAATAATCAGTTGCTGTTATAGCTGAATATAAACTAAAGATATTATTTGCTATTGTCCACAAACTTGTCATATAAAGAACAATAAAACCATTTGGCCATCTATGCATTGCACAAATTCATTCTCTTCTCATAATGTATCACGATGAGAAAGTGTTTTTGGGATCCATGCAGGTCACAAATAGGAGTTTGGAAACCATTTATTTTGTGGTTTATAAATGGTTATTGAATTGCTACTTTTCAAAACAAATCCAGAAGACTGACAATCTAGTTAAAGGCTTCTGAAAATTTCTTTAAGAAAATCCCACTTCTTTGCTAACTTAAAATAATTTTCTCTAACAAGGCAACAGGGTGCTCTAACAAGGCAACAGGGTGCTCTAACAGGAAACAAGAAAAGCTGAAGTGTTCTAATGGACTATTATGACCTAGCCTAGCAGTTCTTGGTCACCACCTGGATGCCAGCCTGTTCTTCCCTAAATCATGTCTGCCAAGGATCACAAGTTTGCATTTTAGAAAAGTTCTCAAGTGATAGTGATGCCACTAGTCCAGGGGCCATGCTTTGGAAAACCACTGACTTAGAAGCTACTCTTTCCATGTTCTTCCTTCTTCCTCCTTTCTCATTTCTTTGTATCATCTCATGCAACCATGACAAATGTTTGTTCTTCCCAAGCAATCCCATGCTTCTGGTTTTCTTTGATTACTGTGCTAGTCAGTTTTCCATTACTGTGACAAAATACCTGAGAAAATCAACTTAAAGGAGAAAAGGTTTATTTGGGCTTATATTTTCAGAGGTTTCAGTTCATGGTCACTTGGCCCTGTTGCCTTTGGACCTGTGGCAACATGGTATGTCATGGAGGAAGTATGTGATAGACAGAGCTACTCACATCAAGGCAACTGAGAAGAAAAGGGGAAAGTAATAAGACAGAATTCCAATATTCCCTTCAAGGGCATGTACCAAATGACCTACCTCCCTTCCACTGGGTCCTGTTTCCTAAAGGTTCTGCCATGTCCCATTGCTGCAATAGGTCTGTAACTATATCTTTAGAATATGGACCTTCAGGGGACATTTAAGATTTTTTAAATTTTATTTTAAAGAGGGTAAAACTAAACCTAACAAAACAGAACAAAGCAGACCAGAAGAAAACAATGTAAGCAACACAAATTTCAAAGCAAGACAACAGGAGATCTGCAGTGGCTACCATAATGGCTCCTGTTTTCTTCTAAATAGTGGTACATATCTTCACACACAATAAATTCATACAAAATAAAATAGTATAAAACTGATCAGAACAGAGTGATGAAGACATTTTAGGCCTTCAAAACCAGACAATAGGAAAATCAACAATGGCTAATATAATGTCTCTAGTTCTTTCCAAAATAGCTTTCCATACCTTCATGTTGAAATTAAATAATACAAGACAGACTAAAACCACTCTAAACAAAGAATAAAAGCATTACTGGTTTTCGCAGCACAATGACAGGAAATCAGAAATAGATACCATAATGTCTCTTTTTCTTCAAGGTAGCTGTTCATTTCATCACACATAATATAATCAATTCTTTTAAACTGTTTAAGAGAAGTTCTGTGCATGTATAAGCCTCTACATGTATACCTATCCTTTCTGTATTAGAGGGAAAAACAAACCAAAACAAAACAAAACAAAACAGATTACTATAAAAATAAGAAACAAAAAAGATGAATAAATAACAATGGCAAAGAGCCCAAAACAACAATAATGATATGGGTCTTCAAAAAAAGACATTTAAGATTTAAAACACAACAATTATACTCCCCAGTCTTCATCTGGATACACAATTCCTACTTGTTCTTCCCAGTT
>PVJX010050887.1:0-10509 GCA_004027295.1 Dolichotis patagonum | reverse complement strand
TATTAAATGGGATATTGCATATGATGTGTCTAGTGAGTAGTAAGTCTGAATACATGAAAGCTGGGGCTTGTTATTGTTGCTACTACTGCCATCACTACCAAGATTTCAGTCAAAGGAACGAGGCTCAAATAATGAAATTTCAGCTATCATTAAGTTAGGTTAGGGAATCTATTTGTAAAAGTGATTCCTACATTTTCCAGTTTCTGTGAAATCGTGTGTGTGCTTCCTGTTATTTTGGTCTGGATCTCTCCTTGCCCCTTTATTTCTCTATTGACTTGACTTGGATAATAACTTTATGTTGCCCACACCCATTTCTCCTAAGGCTCCCTTCTTCTCTTGGGCCCACAGAGACAACTGAAACAGAAGCAATAGAAAATATTAATCACAGATTAGAGAAACTAAGGCCCAGGAAAGAAATAAGAGTTACCTAAAGATTGTGTTTGAGCCAGTTATAATACTAGGCTTGGAACCAGGTACATTATTCTTTATCCTTCTATTAACCTGTCCTTGAAATTTTCTACCAGTGCTATAGATAATCCAAGCCATAGATAAAGAGATAAGAAGAGTGTGTTATGGGCTGCAATTGGTTGGTGTAAGTGGGGAAGACTTTGTGGAAGAAGTATAGTTAATATTTTCTTACTCTTGGTTAGTAGGCTGATTTGCATTCTTGTTTGCCCTTTGGTAAGCATTGTTCTGTGGTTGTATGTTTTGTCTTCAACAAACCCAGTCCTTGAGAGCAAGGACTGGGTTATGACTTGTTTGTAGTTCCCCTTGCATTCCACCAATATCTAAGTTGCTCAAGTTCTTTGCATCCTACTTCCTTACTCAGTAGTTGAACGCTTGTCCCAGCCTCTGCCAAGCATAGAGCTAGATGACTAACCTTTCTTTAATCTCATTCTAGATCAGTGTGCATGTGACCACCGTGGATGCAGAGCTGGAGTTTGCTATCCAGCCCAATACCACTGGCAAGCAGCTGTTTGATCAGGTAAGTGAGGGACTGTTTGCTCCTTTGCCACCTTCCCTTGTCTCAGTAGCTTCTACCATAATACCAATTATCTGTGCCTTCTATTTCTTGTTAAAAAATCTTTTTTCATACCTTATTTGGCAAGATAGATCAAAACAGGCTGACTCTGACCTTAAGAAAAAAGGAGACAAAATTTAAATTTGGTAGTCTGCACCTTAATTAATCCTATAATTGTTCTGAACAAAGAGGAAGAGAGAAAGGGAATATGATTGCTGTCTTAGTTATATTTTTCTTGTTGCTGAGATAAAATACCAGATATCCAAAGTAAAAGTAGGAAAGGTTCTTAACTAACAGTTCATAGAGGTTTCAGTCCATAGTTGGCTGACTCAAAGGCAAAGATGGCGTGGCAGTGGGGCATCACAGAGGAGAAACAGTTCATGGCCAGCAGAAGGCAGCAAAGCAGAAAAGTAGTAAGCAGAAAGCAAAGCAGCAAGTAACAAGCAGTGACCTTCTTTCTGTCCTTATATCTTACGCAAGATACCCATCCTTAGGGTAAGTAGCACTCACATTCACAGTGGGGCAGCCTTAATCATAGCATTGCAGCAGGAATCAATATCAGCATCCTAGTCTTGATCTCAGGAGCACACAACTTAGGTCTAGTCACTTCCAAAAAGCCCCACTTATGACCCCATGAAGCTTTGGAAATGGGGAATTTAGACATAAGTCATAACAATTGCATACCAGATGTTCTAAAGACATGAGCACACAGAGCCTTCCTTTCAGCCCTGAAAGATGTAAGTGATCTCATCTTCATTTTACTATGAAATTCAGAAGGTAAATAACCTAATTACACTCAGATGGTGCATAGCTGGGATTATAGCCAGTATACTATAAAGCTTCTGTCACTTTTCTATCTCTCCTCTCTTCCTCTCCCCTCCCTTCTTCCTCTCCCTCCAATATTCCTCTCTCTCTCTCTTTCTCTCTCTCTCTCTCCTCTTATTTCTTTCTGTGTTTTTCCTTATACTCTATATTCTTTTCTACTTCTGAATCTTTTTCCTTCTTTGTCCAAGTGTTGCCTCTCTTCCTTTTTCTCTCTTCCTATTATTCCAGTGTCTCTTCCTCTCTTGTTTCTTGACTCTGTGGATATGTATATGTCTCAGCCTCTATCTTTGTTTCATTTTCTTTTGCATTCCAGAACCTACAGAGACTTTAAGAAAGAATAAACTGTTCTTTCTCTAGAGGAATTAGGCACAAAGATTTGTGGCAAATTTGAACATTTCATGCCTGGGTGAGGCCTTCCATAAAGTGATCAAAGAAGAAGGAAAACTTGGCTTATTCAGTCAGGGGATGGAGCCTTGGGTGGGAACTTGGCAAAGACTATGAGTTCCAACTTTCAGTCAGTGTCCTGGCCCTGTGGTCTCTTACTGAATCCTTGAGGTGATTTTTGGAATTTTTCAAAATATCCCAGAAGAAGCAAGGCATGGAGCTGGGCATGATAGCATAGATCCCATTTGTGTCCAGCACTGTGGGAGACTGAGCAAGGATTTGATTTCACCTTTGACAATTTAGCAGCTTTATATCCTATTTCAAGAAAATAAAAATAGAACAATGGCTGGAGTCATAGCTCAGTTTGAAAGTTCTGGGTTCAATTCTCAGTATAGGGGGAAAAATCCCAGAAGGTAGCATCTGCCCTCTCCATTTAGCCTGAGATATCAATGATTCACTAAATTTGGAATAACTGAGGCTTGTCCTGTACTCTTGAAGAGAGGAGTAGCAGCAGATGATGAGCCAGCCAGCAAGTGGGAAGGGATGATTAAAGTGATTCAAATTCCAAGATTCTGAAGTATCCTTGAAGGGATTTTGGAAGTCAGCTTGCATTGCTCCCTCAACATTTATATATGAAAACTGGACAGGACATTATTTATGGTGGATTAAAAACTGTTGGTCAATTTAAACAGCAGCTGAAGTGAATCAGCATGGTGCTGAGCATGGATGGCCCACCAGCATAAAAAAGGAGACCTGGAGAGGAAAAAAAGTGTTGTGAGTTATTCTAAGTGTTGTTATTGTTTGGGGCTGTTGTTCTGGAGGAGCTTGTCATGCTGCCTTTTCTGATATAAACTTGGTTATTATCAGAGGATCATGGGTCCTTGTCACTGAGAATGGCTTGTGGTTCATTTTGGGGAGCTCTGATCTTTTCGTTCAGCATCACTTCCTGACTCTAGTGGAGAAGATGGTGTGCTGCTCAATTTCCAGGAGAAGCTTGTCACACTGGCTTCTTGATATGAACTTGGCTGCTCTCACTGTCAGAGGAGTTTAGGACCTCATTGTCTCTGAGGATGGCTGTGATACTTTTCAGGGCAGCTCTGATTTTTATTTTGAGTGTCACTTGTTGGCTCCAATGAAGAACCCTCAACCTACTGGCACAGATCCTTCATCCTGCTGGCATAGACTTTCTAGATTCCACCGCTGACCTTGGGGCCTTCCCAGAGCAGATCCATGAAACAGACTTGCATAAGCCTAGCTGTGCATGCTAGGCCTTCAGTTGGACTCACAGGGCTCTAGGTTTTCAGCTGAACTCATGCAAGTTTTTGCTATGGGATGCAGGACTTCAAGTGGATGATCCAGGTCTTTAGTTTTTGATCAGATTTCCTGCACTTTCTTGGTATTTGACTCCTTGAGTGACCATTATAAATAATACTATAAATTATATGTAATCATTTTCCTTGCAATCCCCTGCCTACAACACAATGAATGTATTTCAAGAAGAAAGGCAGAAAAAAAGAATCTCCTGAAACCATCCCCTTCACCTCTCTCCTAGATTGTTATCTCTCACATAGATTGTTGCAATAGTTTGGTTTCTCTGACTCCAATCTCTCCCAAAGCAATCTGAGAGACCTTTAATACTTTTGTGTGGGGGAGGGTTGGTGAGGCAAGACTGACTATGTTATTTGACCTTAAAGTGCTTACCAGCTCCTCAATACCAATAGAATAAAATCTTAAATCCTTTAGCATGACACACAAACCTACTTGCGATTTATCCTTCATTTACCTTTGCAAACTTCTCTCACTTGCTGTTTCCCTTTTAGAGTCTTCCAAACACTTTCTCTTAACCTAACCTGACATTCTTTTCCCTCTCTCTCTGTCTGGTTACCAAAAAATTTTTTTATGTTAAAAGATGCACAGAAGTCAAAATTCAAACAGCAAAATAAAAAAGCAAAACTCCTCAAGCTTTTTAGGTCCTATTCTTAACCAAAGTTAACTAAACCTACTTATCTGATTTAGACCCCAACTATTCTCTGCCACTTCCTCCACAAGAATCCAGTCATACAGGGCCTCCTTAGTATTCCTAAGACATATGAATTCTCACTTTAGGACATTGCCCTTGTTAATCGCTCTGTCTGTAATACTCTAATTTGTGGAAATGGCAAAGCTTCTAGCACAGCTTGAAATGCCTCTTCTTCTTTTCTCCTTTTAGGTTGAATTTAAACTGTTTTTCAAATTAAGCTGAATAGGTAGGTCATTGTCTAGGTAATATGATTACAAGAGCACTAGACTTATACTTCCCCAAAGTCTGATTTTTTCATTAGTGATTTGCCCCTTGAATCTTGAATGCTTTTCAGAATTTCTTTGCAAAATGCCAATACTTCTGGGAAAGGAACCACCTTAAACTGCCAGGAAAAGAGAGGAGTAAGGAAGGACTCTGCATTCTGCAGGGGTTTAATTCTGAGTATCTAGAGAGAAAGTTTTGTATGTTGGAAGGCTATGAAGGCAGGATAGGGAAAAGGCCTTTAGGGAAGATATTTTTTTAACCAGGGGCTTAAATACTATGTGGTTAAACTCTAGAACAGATAAACTCAGTATTTCTGAGGCCTGGCCTGCACATTAGAATCACCCAGCAAGTTTTTAAAAAAACTGGTACCCAGACTTCATTCAAGTCATACTATTCTGATTTAATCAGTCTGAGATGGAGTCTGTGAATGGTTATTTTTGTAAAACTATCAAAGTGATTCTAATGTGTTACAAGGGCTATGAGAAACTAAACCAAGAGATACCCTGTGAGATGTAACATTGCCAGAGGGAGAAGAAACAGAGAGTGTGTTAGTTTCCTGATCCCCTGAAGTGTAAGATCCATGAATATAAGGGATATAACTACTCTACTGCTGCCTAACTATGACCCCATGTTTTAAGTGTGATTGGTGGCTGGAGAGTTAGTTGACTAGGGTGATCTAGTTTCTGATTTTTCTGGGAATTTTCTGCTTTAAAATTCCAAATATATATATATATATATACATATATATATATATATATATATCAGATAGATAAATGTACTATTATTCTCTGAAGCTTCGTCAAAAGGAACAGTTTGTGATTTCATTGTTTGACTGTTAGATCTTTTTATGCCTAAATCTTGTAATCTGAAAAACTACTTCTAAGATAACAATATGAAATATATCAGCTAGTGTTAATTTCCTACTATTTTTTGAAATTCTGTATCATTTCTATGCTTATATATATATATATATACTATATATATGGATATATATGGAATATATATATGGATATATATGGAATATATATATGGAATATATATATGGATTATATATGGAATATATATATATGGATATATATGGAATATATATGGAATATATATGGATATATATGGAATATATATATGGATATATATATATATATATATATATATTCATTCATTCCAAGTCCCATTCCCTAGCAGAATAGAAAGTTTGGTCAACCTAAAACAGAGTGAACGCAAGTATTTAAACCTTAAATTTTCTGAATACTGATTAGGATATTCTTTTTCTCTCTTTTAATTTTTTCTTCTGAAAAATGGGTCTAGTCTTTAAACATTCATTCAGACTCTCTCATTGGTTGCTGTGAAAAGGAATAGAGTTAGAGAGAGACCTCAGTGATCTGTAAAGCACTGAGCACACTTATGAATGGAATGCTATAAATAATAAACCATACTTGCCAGGCTGGAAAGATCACAGATGCTTGCCAGTTAAATCTGTAATATCCATGGTAGTAGCAAACTGGATCCTGTTTAACCTTTTCTTTCCCCTATGAGTTCTTTTACTTCTTTCTCTAATATTTAAAAATATACTAGGATATTGAGATTTGGGTGCATGGCTCAGTGATAGAGTACTTGCCTGTCACATGCAAGGTCCTGGATTCTTCCTACAGCAAAATAAAAAATAAAGAAATAAGCAGAGGTTAAAAAAATCATATGATATCAGAGCTCAAAGGGACTACTGACAACTCTCAATCCTATCTCATATGCAAATAGATGGATGGATGGAAATCTAGGTAAAATAACTGACCTAAAGTCATATATTTCATCAGAAGTAGACCTATGGTTCAATCTCAGCATGCCCTGTTGAGTTTGATAATGTGTAGTTACTTTATCCTAGAATTATGTGTAGCTACCCAAGTACCTCTCTAACTCCCAGAAGCCCATATGTCCTTTGGAGGATACCATTTCTCACAGAAACACACTTGGATAGAAAGAGGATGGGCACTGTGAATATTTCAGAACATGGAAATTGAATTTAGCCTGGAAAAGCAACTGTGGTCAAGAAGGACTTCTCAGATGAGATGATCTGAAACTAGAAGAAAACCAATAGTTCTTCAGGTAAACAGGAGACAAAATAGCAGAGGAAGGACATTTTGGACAGTGGGAACAACATGTTTAATAGTCTAGAGGAAGCAAAAACATGGCCTTGTTAGTTCAACCCAGGAGTTCATATGACTGGAAAATAAGGCATGGGTAGCCATGTAGGAGATGACATTGATCATATTTGCCCTGTTAAGGAGTTTGGACTTTAGCCACTGAAAGGTTTAGAATCAGGTATTAAAATACCTTTGGAAGGCTTTAAATTAAGATCAGATATTTAATGGTCTTTAACCACTCATAACTCTAGGGCAAACAAAGGGTCTAACAAAAACAATGAAAAAGTAAGAGATTTACTCTCAATCTCAGAAAAAGGCTAATACTTGCCTGGTCCAAACTCCCAGTATTGCAGCTGAAGGCTAGTCATGACTCACCCCTGGGATACTGGGCTGGGAGGAGGCCCAGCCCCACCTTCACCTGTGGTGATCCTTGTAATTAGACTCTGGACCAACCAATCCTGACAGGCTCTTGAGCCACTTTTCATTGAATAGCCTTCACAGGCTGCTCCAAGCAAGCATATGAGGACTCCTCTTGCCCTGGCAGGTACTAACCTCCCAGTAGTTCTGCTTTGGTTTTTGTTCTCCTCCGCATCATTGGAATTTTCTTCATCTATCCTACTGGCTTCGTATAATGACTCCTCCTCCTTTCAGGTTCCCATAAAGCAGTATTGTCCTTCTTCCTATGCCATGGAATTTCCCTGAATCCTAATTGTGGGAGAATTAAGTGTCCAAAGAATTATGAGAGCAAAGAAAAGGGAAAAAAATTCTGTGGGGTGTGGGGCTGAGTGTGGAACAACTTCACAGAGAAAATAGAATTTCACTTGGATTGTGATGGGTCAGGTAGAAAAGGATTGTAGAGTTGAAGGGTGAGTCCTAGCTAGCCATGTGGTGGGTCCAGGAGGTTCTGAACACAGTTCATCCAGAATTAAGGCCATGACACCATACACTGGGGATGTGCTCCAGTGAACTTCCCAGTTCACTGAACTCCTCATAGCCAGACAGAAGGCCCTGGGAGCTCTACACTCCCAGGGTATGCTCTGCCTAACCACCTGGGTCCCGGAGGTTCTGTACTCCACCCAGCTAGGCATAAGGCCCTGTCACCACATTCTAGGGGTGCACCCTCACTAGCCACATGGAGGATCTGAGCTCTGCCCAGCCCAGTGTCTCAGCACAATCCATCAGGGAAATGCCTGACCAGACTCTCAGGTCACAGAAGTGCTGAGGCCCATGCAACCCATAACCCCAGAGCCACCCATCAAAGAGTGACCAACCTAGCTGACAGGGCTTGGAGCATTGAAGCTTCACCCATCAGAGCACAAGACCCTAGCACCATAGTTCAGGGTTCAGCACAGCTAGCCACTGATGGGTCCTGGAGGTTCCAAACTCTGCCCAGCGAGATCCAAGTCTGTAGCAACACACTCCAGGGGTGCATCCCTGCTAGCCACTTGGGGTACAGAGGTTCAGAAGTCCACCCAGCCAGGCACCAGGACCCAGGGACACAAACTGGGGGTGCATCCCTGCTAGCCACCTGGGGCCCAGAGGTTCTGAACTCCACCCAACCAGGTTCCAGGCCCTGGCAACACATTCCAGGGACACATCCCTGCTAGGTGCATGGAGAATCCAAGCTCTGTGAAGACCAGCAGCCCAGATCAACCTAGCACAGTACACCACAGGAATGCCCACCCAGCCTCACAGGTCACAGAACACAAAGCTCTGGCAAGACAGTTTGGGAGTGTGCCCTGACTAACCATGAGGATAACAGAGGATTGAAGCTCTGCACAGTGCAGCATTCCAGTGCAATCCATTGAAAGGATGCCTGGTCAGCCACAGAGATCCCAGAGGAAAATGACAAAATGAAAGAGCAAGATACATTCTCAGTCCTCCAGCCCACCAAGAACAAGCCCAAGAGACACTGAAATGGAAGACACTGGAAATTGCACAACTGAACTTTCTGTAATGATAGGAATTTAACTAAATAAAAAATTCCATGAAGCTATAGAGGAAATCAGATCAGAAATAATCACTCAGGTAAAAAAGAAATTACATATTATTAAAGAAATTCTGTGTGTAGCTAAAGAAGATCTAGATAAAAAAAAACAGAGGAACCTAAGAAAATGACAGAAACCTTAAATAAAAAAATATGAGTCAGAATTAGAATGCATGCATTATTTTCAAAAGGATATTAAATATATTAAAAATTCCATTGAAAACTGGTAAAACTGCCTGAATGAAGCTGAAGATAGACTCTCAGAGATTGAATACAGGATGGAAGGTTACAACCATGAAAGCAAAGATCTCTGAAAAATAACAAGAAACCAGGAAACAATTCGACAGCTGTAAGATGAAGCAAAGAGAAATAATATAAGATTCATAGATGTCAATGAAAAAGTAGGGGTGAACGTAAATGACATATGAAGACTATTTACAGAAATAATAGCAGAAAATTTTCCAAACATGGAAAAAAATCTGATATACAGATAAGTGAGGCATACAGGAACCAAATTAACCATAACCAAAATAAATCCTCACCCAGACATAAAATAATTGGGATATCAGAAATTCAGCACAAGAATAGAATACTAAAAGCTATCAGAGAAAAGAAACAGATCACCTATGAATGAAAGCCTATGAGAATCACAGCAGACTTCTCAACACAGACCTTCAAGTCAACAAGAGCTTGGAGTAAAGTATTTCAGGTCCTGAAAGAAAAAACTTTCACCCCAGTTTGATGTACTTTGCAAAAGTACTTTGAAAATTGACGGAGAAATGAGATACTTCCATGACAAAGAACAAGAAAGAAATTTATGTCCACCAAACCAACACTACAAAGAGTACTGAAAGACACTCTAGAAAGAGATAAAGATAACTACAATCCCAAGAATAACAGTAGAAAGAAACCACTAAGCAGGGCAAACAGTTAAACAGACAAAGTAGAAAACCAACAACAGAAAGGTAACATGATAGGGCTAAGTCAGTACATATAAGTTATATCCATCAATGTAAATGCCCTCAACTCACTAAGAAAAAGAAACAGACTGGTAGAGTGGAATAAGAAACAAAATACAATACTATGTGTACACAAAACATATTTAACTCAAAATGAAATTCAGAAAGACAAAGAATGGAAAACAATATCCATGCAACAGGAACCCAGAAAAGAGCAGGGGTAGTTATTCTGTTTGCAGACAATGTGAACTTCAAACCAAGAATGATCAAAAGAGATAAAGAAGGTCACTACATACTTGTTAGGAGAAAACTTGAAAAGGAACAGGTTACAGTCATAAACATATGCATCAAATATGGGAGCACCCAACTATGTAAGACAAATCTTAACAGGCCTGAAAATTTAAATAAGAAATAATACAGTTTTAACAGAGGAACATCCCATTGTCACAAAGAGATAGATCAATTAAAAAATCATCAAATAGTGGACCTGAAGCAAGGCCAGCAGATCGCTGTAGCTGATGGTTTCAAAGAGGAGCCTAAAGAGATTTCTTTCTGTGGTCTGTTGGCCATTTCAGAACGTTGGAAATGGAATGGTCAATTCATCAGAAAGCAATAGCAAGTGAGTATGGTGGACTTTAGGGGGCCTGCAGGGGAGAGACCCTGGTACCTTGGGACCTGCACTATGTGGTTGACTCGGGGTGCTGGGAGAACAAAAAACTCCTCCCCTCTCTGGGGGCAGCTGAGAGTGTGGCAGACTTTCGGCAGCCCAAAGGAGTGAGACCCTGGCATGTTGGGACCTGCACTGTGGGGTTGACTCAGGGTGCTGGGAGAACAATTAACTCCGCCCCTCTCTGGGGGGCAGCTGAGATTGTGGCAGACTTTTGGCAGCCTGAAAGTGAGAGACCCTGGTGCAT